>RJWM01010799.1:0-62075 GCA_004363535.1 Dasyprocta punctata
GGGGCGGGACAGAGCCACGAGGAGGCTGAGAAGGGAAATCGCGGAGCACGAGCAGCAAAGTCTCGAGGCCAGAAAGCGATTTTGGCGCGAGAGCCCGCGGAGTCCCGGAAGTAGGGGCGGAGTCCCCGGTGCGGGACGGGAAGGCAGGGGAGGAACCGCGCGAGGTGGAGCGCGCGCCGGGAGAGGAACGGGGCCGGGAGAGGAAGGTCGCTGCTGCCCGGGAGCAGCTGTTACTGAAGCTTACGTTTGGGACACGGGTTAAAGGTGTTTTTAGGTGTCCACCCCCAGTACGTTTTTTGCTTTTGTGTGTTCCTCTTACAGTTGTGGTGGTTGTTTTTCTTTCTTCTGACCTTTATCACCCCCTCTTTTTTGAGATGTAGAAAAACAAAACACAGTAGTGTACAGTATGTTGAGTTTGACCCTTAAATTCACCTGTGTGACCATCATCCCAAACAGCCTATTTTCTTTTTGTATTAGTGCTTTATATTTGTCTAGTAAGCAGGTGCAATCTTGTTTCTCTTTGTAGTATACTTGTTTAGAAGGTGCTTGAATATTTGCTTTCTTTTTTGTCTTGCATTTTCATGCAGAATCTTTTATATAGGCAGAATCAAGAGTCCATGTTTGAAATTCCGTTTGCAGAAAATCATGTGGTTTTTTTTGTTGTTGTTTTGCTTTTTTGAGTCACCTCTCAAATGACTTTAGGTGTAAGAGGAGGTATCAAACTAAATGAATATTTGGATTTTAAATGTAGTCTTGTGTTTTTACTCTGAGATTTTGTCACACAGTACTAGTGCTCCGGGTATTCTGTTACAAAAAGTCTCTTGGGGAAGTGGAATTATATACTAACTCCCTATTTAAAACAGTCTTCTGTAGTTTCTTCAGTGACTGTTTCAAAGGTGCTTATCAGGCTGGAACGTTAGAGAACGGTTTTTCTGAAAGGATTTCATATGTACAGAAATGTCTGGGGGTTATATTTTTCTGCAGTTGGGTTTGTATTATGAAATTTTTCAGCACATCTTTTTTCCAAGTATAACAAAAATTATAGAGGAAACTGGAGCTGTTTTGCTGTCAACACGTCTTTAAAACCTGTGCAGTTCTAGCTTTCCCTGTACTTGGAACTGTCACTGAAACATGAAAACAAAGGTGAAGTAGTTGTGTCTTGGTAAACCTTGAATTATTATTATTATTATTTTTTTGAATCTGATTTTTGGGTCTTGAAAAGGCAGATAAAGCTCTTTTTCAATAGGACTATGAAAAATTACTTAAGATGACATTGAGATAAATTCTTCACGTGAAAACAATGATCTCCAAAGAGTAATTACAGTACTTGGCTTCTCTAGAAAGCTAAGAGGTGTAGGAAAAGTGAACGGAAACTTGATTTGCAAAGAGGATTGGAAGCATTTAGCAAGCTGCACATGGACAGTAGTGATCCAGGGATGAAGCACTGGGAAATAAAGCAATTACGTGGTTCTGAGTTGAGAAGTTGACAGCATCTAGGAGAAAGGACAGAGGAAATAGGCACCTGAACACTAAATTTCTTTGCATCATACATGCACTAATGTGGTCTAAGGCTTTGGAAATAGTGCAAAGAAAATGATGAAAGACACAGGCTTTGGGATGTCGAGAATAGAGAGAAATAGGTTGTCTGTACAGTTTAGTTTGTTTATTCAGCTGGTATTCAACGATCACTTTAAGTGCCAGGCACAATGCTAGGTGCTGTTAACAATAAAGGTGATTGACTTGTAAGGTCTTGATGTAGTTAGAGGATATCGCTAATAAGGTAGTGTACTAAATTCAGTGACAGAGATGGAGCTGTTCATACAAAGGGAGCATCCTGGTGGGCAGACACCTCATTTGTCCTGGAGAATGAGTGTGGAAGATAAGACTGTGGAGCCAGATGCAGGGTACATGTGGTCCTGAGAAGAGCGTCTCCTCCCTGACCTTGCCAGAATTAGAGGTTGAAAGGAAATAGTTTTACGGTAACCATGTGTTGTTGCTGGTCACAGCCTGAAGTTGTCTAATACAGTACTAAGGTCACAGTGTGCCTGGAGAGGTGGAGACTGGGTATCACGGAGAGTTCTTGTGTGCCATAAAAAGGAGCTTCAGCTTAATTCTAGAAACAGGAAAGATTTTGAGCAGGTAAATTGCATGCCCTCCTTTTACATTTTAAACTGATCCTTGACTATTGTATAGGGTGGAAATTGAGAGCGTTACAGTAAGTTGAAGCAAGAATAGTAAGGGCAGTTAGACTAGAACAGGACCAATTTAAGAAACATAAGGCATATGAAATTGTAAGACATAAAAAAGAAAGAATACATGAATGTTGGTTGTCTTGTTCATCATGTGGCTCTTGCAACTTGTCTCCCACATTTCAGTTGCCACACAATGGCCAAAACCTCAACAGTTTACTGAGTAGAGGTTAAGGGAGAAGGCGGAATAGAGGGGCTTCCACTTGGCCCTTGCTGTATGGGCCTGGTTTTGGATATCCCGGGCTCGCCTAAGTTGGTAATGGAGACTGAAGCCTAGGAAAGGTAGCTTTGCTTGTGTTGTTGAAACTGTGTATGAAGTGGCCCAATCAGAGCGTGAACAGAGAAGCATTTGGTTCAAGGGACTGGATGAACCTTCAGAAAAGTGTGCATTGGCCATGAAAAGCCCATAGTGGAAGCAGGGGAGACATTAGAAGATACTTAGTATTGACTGTGCTTTCCAGCCGTCTAGTGGAAGATGGAGAGAGGCAGTAATAGAGTAATCGTTTGTTGAGTTTAGCCAGTTAGGGACCCTGTGGTATAATTAGAGAGCAGATTAGTTTGCTGCTTAAAATTCTGAGGCCTTAAATAAATCACCTCTGAACTTGTTTTCTTATCTGTGAAGTGGTGATACCTGTGTTGTAAAGGTTGAAAATAATATATTTGAAATATGTAATAGGTAATAGTACAGTGAGCTAAATTCAGTGACAGTGATAGAGCTGTTCATATAAAGGGAGTGTCCTGGTGGGCAGACACCTCACTTGTCCTGAAGAATGAGTGTAGAACATAAGGAGCTAAGATTTTGGGGCCAGATACAGGGTACTTCTGGTCCTAAGAAGAGTGTCTCCTCCACTCTGCCAGAAGTAGAGGTTGAGAGGAAATGGTGCTTGGTGTATAGTGAGTCTCAGTAAGGTTATTCGGTATAGCTTTCCTGCTGAACTTAAGCGTTGTCTCCTTGTTACAGGAAAACAGTAGCAGTCCCCAACATTTTGGGATCCAGAGATAAGTTTTGTGGGAAATAGTTTTTCCACTGGGCCAGGGCTCATTTCAGGATCAGAATCTCATGGAAACTTAGAGCCTAGATTCCTGACATGCACAATTCATAGAAAGGTTCCTGTCCTTTGAGAATCTTAATGCCACTGCTAATCCGATAGGTGCAGCTCAGGCAGTGATGCCAGCTGTGGGAAGTGGCTGTGGATACAGGTGAAGCTTCCCTGCTCACCTCATGCTCTGTCGCCCTGTTCCTAATAAGAAAAGGACCTGTATCTGTCTCTGGGCCAAAGGTTAGGGACTCTCATTAAAAGAGTGTCTCATTTTTGAGTAGCTAATTTGCATAGTTCTAAATTAAACTCAAAAGATATTCCTCTTGCTCTGGCAATGTAGTGTGAGCCCCTTACTCCTCTTCCATACCAATATTCCCACTTTCTTTTGTGTGGTTTTGAGGTGGTATATACATGTTGTGTGCACTGTTGGAGCTGAAAATGACTTGCAGCAAGTTAAGAAAAGATTACTGGCCTAGTGACTAACTTGTGATACTAGGTTTGCCTCTCCTTAGTGTTGAACTGCATGACCCCTTAAGAGTACCTAGACTGAACTGGATCCATGCAGGTGATTCTTAGAAGATGCTTAAAAGGACTCAGTATTAGCTAAGCTACTTTGCTGTTGCTGGGACAAAATACCCAACATCCACAATTGAAAGAGGAGAGATGTATTTTGGCTCATAGCTTCAGTGGGTTCAGTCCATGGTCATAGGCACCGTGGAAGAAACAGTGGTTGAAAGAACATGACAGGAAGACCTATTTATGGCACCAGTTGGCAGAAAGCAGAAAATAGGGAGGAGCCAGAGAAAATAGGCCCTTACAAGTCACACCCCTCTGACCTGCCCTTTCCAGTCAGGTGACTGGGCCTGCCTCTGAATGTTAGACTTTTGTGGAATCACTACACTATCAAAGCTCATCATGAGGGCTGTTACAGCTTGCGTTTAGATGTCCCCCCAAAGCCTCATATGGTCATAGCTGGGGCTGTTTGAGAGGTGGCTGGATCTAGAGAGTGTGATGCTGGGATTAAGGGCCTGTGATTACTAAATCAGTCCACTGACTGGTTTGACACTGTCCTAATCCCAGTAGCCTAGATGGAATATAAAAGGGGCAGAAAGGAGCTGTTACGGTCCCTTGCTTGCTTTCCTACCTTCTGCCCCTGTGAACTGTTTCTCCTCTGCAATGCTTGTCTGCCATGCTACTCTGCCCTTGGAGCCAGCCGATTGTGGATGGAAACCGCTGCAAACTGCCCTGGGTAAACCTTTCCTCCTGTAACTTTGGTTGTTTTTTTTTTTTTTTTTTTTTTTTTTGTGGCACCGGGGATTGAGCTCACAACCTTGTGCCTGCCAGACAGGCACCTAAGCCACTGAGCCAAACTCCTGGCTCTGGTTTTTTTGAGGCAGGGTTGCACTATGTAGCTCAGGCCAGCCTTGCGCTCACTTTGTAGCCCAAGCCTGTCTTGAGCTCACGACGCTCCTCCTACCTCAGCCTCCCGATCCTCCTGTTAAGTTTGGATGCGAGATATCTTGTGACAGCAGTGAAAGAAAAATCACTAACATGAGGACTGAGAAGACATTTTTCAGCAGATTTGCTTTGTGGAACTATGTTATTGGAAATAATGTTTTGAAACAACAGCAGAGCTTAGTATTCTAGCTGCTATTATGAACTGTGTAAATTTTTTCTGTTTCTTTTACTAGCCTTTTTGGTGGTTACTTTGTACATATCCTTGTCTTGCATTTCCCTGGAGTATCAGGTAAGGTAGTATAGTTATTACTGTGGAGTTTGCCAACATTTAGTCACAACTCAGCAATACCCATGGAGCTTGAAGGCAGAAACAACCTCTTAGCTTCGCCTTCCTCATTAAAAATAAAAAATGTTGCTGGGCGTGGTGGCACATGCCTTTAATCCCAGCACTGGGAGACTTCAGCAGGAGGATTGTTGTGAGTTCGAGACCAGCCTGGGCTACAAAGTGAGTTCAAGGCCAACCTGAACTGCATAGTGAGACCCTGTCTCAAAAAATAGGACTGGGGATTTAGCTCAGTGGTGTAAGTGCCTGCCTGGCATGCGCGAGGTTGTGAGTTCAATCTCTGGTACCAAAAAATAAAATAAAATAAAAGCCGAGAGGTCAGTGCCCACCTGGTAGAAGAGAGTCAAGAGATTTAGATCCTGGCGTGCTGTGTGAAGCACTCCTCAACACAGTGTTTGATGCCCACCAAGTACTAAGTAAACACCAGTGACTAACAGTTACTGAGTGATTCTTGGAAGGAAGCCCCTGGGATTGAGTCACATTTTAAAGGCTTTTTAACAGTTCTGTCAGTTCTGTACCCAGTCTTGTACTTACTAACAGTGCTAAAGTGCTACAGTGTCACTGTTTTATTTTAATAGCTATGGTTTGAAAGTTGATTACAGCTAGTGTTTTTAAAATATTTGAATGTGGAAAACATAGAGACCTGATGGTACAGTACCAGGTGCATTGCAACCCTGATGGTGCCTTCTCCAGCACATACTCTTGGTGAGGGAACGGACTCACCAAAGTGTGACATGTGGGCCACAACTCTTTACTACAAATGCAGTAACACCCCAGGCCCAAGAATGACCACAGCAATTCTACCCTTCCATTGCTTGCTGCTGGGTGTATGTGTGTGTGCGTGCTGTGACCAGGAGCTCAGCCTGAGTGTCTTCATGAGGAGGCTTCTGTAGGGCTGTGCTGTAGGAGCAGAGGGAAGGAGCTGCTGGGGGCCTCCCCTCGCCCTGCCCTTTGGACCAAATCTGGAGCCTCACTGCTGTAGTGCCGGTCACCTGGCCCCTCTGATGTGGTGTGGTCGTGGGGGAGGATGCAGGGAGCTGACCATGTCCTGACTGGCTTTTGCTCTAAGTGCTAGGCCAAGTTCTTTTGGCCCCTTCCCCTTCCCGCCGCACTGAGCAGGGCAGTGGGGCTGCGGCAGGCAACCCCGCCCTGCTGTCTGGGGGTAGCCTGACGGGAGCCTGCTGTGGAGTTGGCCCTGCCACTTCCCCAGATTGCTAAGCAGGGAGCTTTTCCGATAGGGCCTTACGTTGTTTTGTTTTCCACTTAGTATGTAAAGGCTTGATTGAAACTTCAGTATTATGCATCTGTTGAATAATCAGTACTGTGTTCCACTTAGCATTGGTAATTAAGAATTGCTTTGTAATATTCGAAGTTTTAAATATTTTCTTTTTAAGCTTCTTTATATTTACTGATTTCCAAAGAGTCAACTAGAAAAAAGTATGTGGGTGGAAACATAAAAATAAATAAATAAATATATATATGTATACAAGTATTAACTAGTATGAAAAATTTGCATGTGTAGAAGTACAGTGTTACTATCCTTGTATACCCATCATCCAAATTCAGGTATTGTCAGCCTTCCTTGTTTATTATTTATCTTTAGATAAATCAGAAACCTTTTGTGTTGAAATTGGCACTTTCCACTGAATTGAGATCACTGATTTCTTTAGATACTCCTGTTTTACTTTTAGTATTGTGGAGAGTATGTGCTTTTTCACTGAGCTTTACTATAGATAAAAGGCTTATTGTAATTACTCTAATCCTAAATTTGTTTGAAAGTAGCAAAATGAGCATAGTTAGTCTTAGGCTTTCATATACCTTTTAAAAATGTAGTTTTAGGAAGGAAATATTTTAAAAAGGAGGAGTCCTCAGAGTGGGCACTGCAAATGCCTAAGACCTTCAGGGAGTATAAACTTTCTCCAGTGTCTACCATCTCCTCCTTGGGTGCTAATATCAAAAAAAGGTAAAGGATGAGTGAGGGAGCTGACATAAATCAGTTGTTGAAGACACCGTGGCATTAGTATGATGTCACTGGCAATAAGAGAAGGTTTGAGAATGGAAGTTCTTAGGTGGCGAGTGTATCACCCCCAAGGGTAGAATTGAGTTGATTGAGATGTTTAAAGGTCACATAGAAGGCATATTAACTTACTAATTGTATGCTGTCTTATTTGTATGTCAAATGAGTCATCAAAATACATGAGCATTGCAAGTTTTATTTAATTTGGCGGGTTTATGAGAACGTTGAAACATTAATACATTGGCCTCTTAGAATTTAAATACACTGAGGGACTGGGGGATATAGCTCAGCAGCATAAGTGGCTACCTGGCAAACACAAGGTCGTGAGTTCGATTCCTGGTACAGAAGGTTAAATATACTGTAAGAGCCTCTGGATTTATTCATTCAGCACAAATTACTGTCTTTGTGTGCCATTGAACAGAAATACAATGTGAGCAACGTGTAATTTGAAAATTTCTAGTAGCCATGTAAAAAACCAGTAACATTAATTTTAACATATTCTCAATCTGTCCTAAATAATAATTGAAAATATTTGAGAGCTTATGTTTTTCTTAGTAGCAATCTTCAGATACGTGGGACTGGTGACTCGCTAGTATAAAATGTGCGAGATTTGCTTGTAGGTATTTGATAAGTGCTAACATTTTCAGCACAGATTTTTGAATTAGTTTATAGTATCACAGTGAGATTGGAGCGATTAAAACAGTAGTATCATACTTCACTAAAGTTTGATAATACATTTTCACCTTTCTGCTTTCCTACCTCTAGAGATGCTTGTCATTGGAGTCAGTTAGCAAAGGGGGAAGAGCAGAAGGTAGAAAGTACCTCCGTGCTTAGTTAACAGTAGATAAGTGGTCTGCGTTTTCAGTAAATGCTGCACAAACTTACCTCAGCAGTCTGAGTCTCTGCAGGTCTGTGTTTATTCTATCTTTGCTGCAGGGGTAAAGGGGAAGTGAATTCGACCGAATTGCCAGCCACATGGTAGTCTCCTGACGTCGTCGTAGGCCAATCCTTAGACTGAGTTATTGACAAGTAGGCAAATCTGTATATCTTAACAGCTTGTCCTGCCATGAGGAAGTTAATAAGAAAAGTGGACTTGTTTTGTATTTATAGTTTCTGAATAAAAATTAGGCTCTTTTTGTATACCCATGCTTCTGTAATTAGAACACGATAGAAGAGATTTTTACCTCGATAAAATAAGGTTCAGTGATTTGATAATCTTAAAATGAGTCGTGGGAGTCAATTCTTAAGTTTTTGAAATACCTAAGTCTTTTTTTGTGCTTTGTTTGTTAGTCGGCAGCAAGAAATAGAAGAAAAACTCATCGAGGAAGAAACAGCACGAAGAGTGGAAGAATTGGTGGCAAAAAGGGTCGAGGAAGAGTTGGAGAAAAGGAAGGATGAAATCGAGCGAGAAGTTCTGCGAAGGGTGGAGGAAGCCAAGCGCATCATGGAAAAGCAGTTGCTCGAAGAACTCGAGCGACAGAGACAAGCTGAGCTTGCAGCACAAAAAGCTAGAGAGGTAACGCTCGGTCGTTTGGAAAGTAGAGACAGTCCATGGCAAAACTTTCAGTGTGGGTTGTGCCTCCTGCTCAGTTCAGAAAGAGATGGAATACAGACTATCGAATTCCTTTCTCATCTAAACTTACATTGCTGCGAAAGTTAATTTTTTAGCCTATTCAGAAGTGCTGACTGATCCTTAAAAGTTACTTTCATAAAACTTATTCAAGGATACTTTTTTGATTTAATAGAACTGGCTTACACATTTGAGAAGTGTTTGAAACTTTTGCCATGGCTGCAGGACTTACATTCTTTTTGGGAGGGTGGGGGAGACAGGGACTGGTCAAGGGAAAGAGTTACAAATCCACCTGTGGTTGTATATTCTTTTCTGTTCATCACTGTCACCTAGACTGTGAGAGGCTTTGCCTTCAGTCAGAGCGGAAAGAGCAGGGCCTAATACTGAGTGGCAGCACCTGCTTTTGGGAAATAGGTTTTCTCACTCTTCTTTTTTCCTTCTTTTATTCTCTCCCCCTCCCCAAATCCTGCTTCAACACAGTGGACTAATTCTAGCTTTCTGATCATAAAGGCACTCCATTTTCCTAATGTGTTTCAAGGAATCTTTTTAGGAAACATGTCCAGAGCATTCGTCCACTTTTTTAGCACCTACTAACCACTCCTTTTTTTCCCTAGAGAGTTATGAAGGAACAGGTTGTCCTTGTCTGGAGTCGAGCTAAACACATGATTTGTTTTGTCAGCAGCGGGAGCAGAAGTTGAAAATGTCTTTCTGTGAGACAGTAATTTGCTACTGAAGCTTTATGGCTTGCTCGCACTGATTACTCCAGGATCCTAGCGCTTGGTGAAAGTCACCCAACACTCAAGGCGAATTATTTATAGCACTGAGTGTCCAGCACCGTAGTTTGCGTGACGAATGTGAATCCCACTGGTGTGACACAGGAAATCGTGTAGTTAAATTCTCTTGAACTGAACTATTTAACTTAATAAAACCAGTGACTCATTGTCATTTTTCATTTCGGCATTATCGGGGACACGTTGACATAATAATCTCTTTGCTTTCCAGTAAGTGTAGCTTTTGAATTGCGTTTTCCCTTGTCCTATCTTTAGATATGCGTGTTTCCATTAACAGTGGATTCAGACTACAATATTGAATGTATGAAATTTTTAATTGCATCAGTGCTTTTAATACTAAGTTTTGGAGTAATTGTGCAATCTTGTAGCGAGTTATTAATCATAGTAAGATTTTTTTCTCTTCATTTGTTTTTGTTTCATATTAACAGTTTTTTTTTTACACGGACACAACCCTCTTGACAGTCTTTCCAAATATTAAAATTATTTGAATATGTATGCTGTGATCTGAACACTGCTCAAACCATCAAGCAGTCTTCATATAGTTTGCATTATAAAATTTCATTAAATTCTCCAAAAAAAAAAAAAAAATTTACGGAAGAGTTTTATTTCCTGACCATGCATCCCCCGGATTCCTGAATTTCAGTTCAGACTGTAGGTGACAGTTTCAGCTGCCTTTAGCAGTTGTCAACATCCGAGTGTTAAGCCCATTTTCCCCAATGAAGAAGCCCGTAGTTCCATGAAGTATGGATTACCATTTGTATTTTTCACTAACAGTAAATGTATTTTTCTTATTAATTGTTTGCCTTAGGAATGATGAATTACATTTTTTGTTCCTTCTTACCATAAACATCTGCATTCCTCAGCTCAGCCTTCCTTGTATGTTGTTCCTTTATAAATGGTTGAGCTGCCGATGCAGGTATTGCCAAGCTAACAGTACAAATCATTTTAAAGAGGAAGCTGGCGCGTATGGCAGCCGAGGAGCACACTCTGCAGGACACTGGACAAGACAGTAAATATTCAACTTTTAATGCTGATTAAAGGAGTATAGGTAAAGAATACGTAGGTATACATGATTGGTGAGACAAATATTCACTTTATTTATATTTTATATATTATTTTTTTAATTTGGTAAATACTATCCAGTTTTGTAGTTGTCCTTGTTGATTTGTGTGATATTAAAGTACTAGTAATAATTACCAGGAGACTATCATTAGGGAGGGTTTAGTCGGTTGCTGTTTGGACTGGGAGGGATAATTTAAATTTAGTGCTAGAAACCAATTTTAGTGACTGCGCAGTTTATCATTTGTCAGACAGAAGGTAGCTGTACAGCTACCCTTTAAGTCAGATCGAAAAAGTTCAGAGGAAGCTTAGTAAATATGTATGAATAACAATAAACAATGTATTTTTCTAACATCGTAACATGTCCTCCCCTTTAGGAGGAAGAACGGGCAAAGCGTGAGGAGCTGGAGCGGATTCTAGAAGAAAATAACCGAAAAATTGCAGAAGCACAAGCCAAACTGGTGAGTACAAGATGTGTGTGAGGATTTTGCATTTGCTTATTTTTGTTTCTTCCAGTTTTTATGGCGTTGCTTCATGTTTTATAATTTGACTTTTTTTTTTTTTTTTTAAAGAATTTAAAGACTTTGCATTTCAGGCAAGAAGGGGAATAGTTGAGTAGCTTTTTAACCCTGCTCTGGAGAGAATTCCTAAATTTGCAGTGGTTTAAAACTGGTTTTTTGAGACAGTCATATTATCACCTGACCTTTTTTTTATCCTAACCTCATTGGGAATTTTTTTAAGACAGCAATTGATGTGCAGCATTTCACTTTGTATTAGTTGCTTTATCAATTACTTGAGCAAGTAGTGTACCGGAGTAATAAATTCTGTTTTCTATTCCTAGTTTATAACCTGGCCAGGAAGAGACTTACATACTTACATAATAGAGATAGATATAAAAGGCGATACAGAGCAGTTTAAAAATTGTAATAAGCCAGCACAAGAATCTGTTTAAAAATAGAAAAAAAAAAAACACTTCTGTTTTTCTTTCGACTATTTTTAGTACTTCTAGTTTAGCATTTTAAAGTAGACTATTTTATGTCATGGGGTGTTTGCATTTATGAGTGTGAGCGTTTTTTGAAGCAGTCTTAGTCTGAGGAAGAAGAAAGCTAAAACTAAAGGACCATGCATATAAGTAGTCTGCAGCGCGAGAGAACATAGGTATTATAAGCAAAAACCATTTTTCTCAATGAAGATGGTGCAGAGAAAGAGTACTTCAAAGTCAGAAAGCCGTGTCCATCCTGCCCGGATGGCAGGACGTTGGCCCAGGGCGGTGGGGTGGGGGTGGCAGTAGTGGTGTTTAGTGCCCAGGACTAAAGACACGACCCAGGGGAGTGCTTGGTTGTAGTCATCTGGAAAATCTTGTCTGGTTAGAGCTAGCTAAGAATACAGCCCAAGAAAGGTATCTGCTGCTTAGTCATTGCAGATGGGGGTGGGGCCAAGGAGGGAGCAAGTTACAGACTTCCTACTTCTCTTCAAAAAAAATTCTGTGCCTGTGTTTACAAATGCACAGCAGAAGCCCTCAGCGGGTCTGATGGGGCAGCAGCGGGTCCCACTGAGAGTGGGCTGCAGGAGGACAGGAAACATGTCCCCCAGCTGAGGAGACAGCAAGGCAGAGCGAGAGCTACAGAGCTGCGCCCTGTCCACGGGGGTGCAGGGCCCCACTCCCGGGAGTCCCCCGCCACACCAACTGCAGGAGGCAGCAAGGGGCTTTCTTTGAAGCCTCTATGGGGCGTGGCCTTCTGAACTTCAGTTTTAGCCTGCCATTCCTGATTTCAAACTGCCTCAGGAGTATAGTTTTGATTGTTTTGAGCTAGAAAAGTTGATGTGGTTTTGGGATTGGGTAGAATCTGGAAGGATTTTGAGGCACATTGTAGAAAATATGTACATAGTTTTAAAAAAGACTTGGCAGAAATACAGACTCTGGTTAGGGCTCAAAAATAAATGAAAAACCTGTAATGGAAACTGAAGGAGGCCGGGTCCTTTTAAAAACAGTAATGGAATCCCTAACTGAATAGTGTTGTACAGGGCTACATAAGGCAGAATTCATAAGGAGTTTGAGTAAAATGTGAAGGCGTGCCTGGCTGCTGCTGCTCATCGGAGACCAGCAAGAAGAGATTGAAGGGGTCCTGAGTTTTAACAGGAGTCTATGCACAGTGTTTGGGGAAATGTCCGTGTCTCAGCTGGCACATGGCGTTTGGGTGGGACTTAGGCAGGAAGAGAGCTGGCAGGGCCAAGGGCGGGAATGATCCAGGAGAGGGCAGCGCGGTGCCTCTTGTCCCGTGCTGCGCCCTGCTGAAGACCACGTGCTCTGAGTCTTCCTCTGCCCCAGCACAGCCAGGTCACTGCCCGTGTCGGGAGGGAGGGGCAAGCGAGGACTGTGCTGGGTGAGCAGGCTGGTGCTGACCACCGCGGGAGACTGGGGCTGCGAGGTCTCTGCCCTGTGCTTGGTGAGTGGGCTGGTGCTGACCACTGCGGGAGACTGGGGCTGCGAGGCCTCTGCCCTGTGCTGGGCAAGCGGGCTGGTGCTGACCACTGCGGGAGACTGGGGCTGCGAGGCCTCTGCCGTGTGCTGCTGCAGCAAGAAGGCTCTCACCAGGTGCTGGAACTCTGAGCACTTCCATTTCTTGGTAGTTTACCCAGTTGGTGGTAGTTTGTTACAGCAGCAGAAAATGTACTAAGAACCACGGGGTTTCTGAGGCTGTTAGCAGAAATGCCACCAACAAATACTTTAAAAGGGACACTGAGGGCATGATGAAGGGAGGCTGCCAGACCCCCAGAAGAGCGCAGGCCCTAGGCGAGGGGAGCGCAGAGCTTGGGACAGTGGCCTTCGCTGTGGAGTGATATTTTCACAAGCCACCCGGTGCAAGCAGGAGAGACAAAGGGCAGGTGTGGGTCCTCAGAATCTTTGCTGGGGATGTGTCCTGCCAGCACCTGGGCTTCACTAGTGACACTGTCACTGCCTCTGTGAGTGTTGTGTTCTGAGCCATCCAACTTGTGGTGATTCTGTACAGCAGGCACAGGAAATCAGCACGGCTGGAAAGAGAAGAGGCAGTTGGCTTACAGGAGGGTGAGCCTGTGTAAGTTGAAATGGCACAGTGCTTAGGATGCTAGTAGTGTTGTATGTGTAAGCGCTAAATGTAAATGTCAGATGATTGCTTTTGAAATGAAGTGGTAGGAGGTAGAGATTTTCAGCCGGGACCAGAGGCTTGTTCCTTGGTCCTGTGTCAGTGTGTTTAGTGTGACAATTTTACAGAGTCACTTTCTAGATCCCAATCAGTGAGTGCATTGACATTGCGTAGGGTGGCTAATGAAAGCTGGTCAGAAGATGGGGCTTGCATCCACAGAGCAGAGAAAGCTGGTGATTGCTAAGCGTGTGGAGGCAGTAGGAAGGGTGAGCAACAGTTGTAGGATCAGAGGAGACCCTCGTGGTGCAGCCAGAGATTGATCAGCAGGTGTGTACAGAAGAGGGAAGCATACCCAAGGGGCGGCCCCAAGAAAACTGAGCAGAGAAGGTTAGAAGAGCTGTTCAGCTCTTTTCTGCGTTTTTAGACCATAAAGTCTAAAACACGGCGGAAGGTGCCATATTTCTCCTGGCAGTACCACAGAGCAGTGTCTGAGCTCTGAGGCAGTGATTTTTGGATCTAATACTGATGAGGTTGGTAACAAAATCACTGTTTGGGGAAGTGTTGAGACAGGGTGTCACCGTGTAGTTCAGGCTGGTCTTGAACTCACTGTGGAACCCAGGCTGGCCTGGAACTTGCTGGAAATGCAAGTTTGTTCCACTGAGCCCAGTTTAGAGTCACTATTAGGCACTAACGTGACGTTTTTGTGCAGTGGTGTAACAAGAGGGTAATTAAAGTGAGGGAAAGACAAAAGAGTTGAGGGATGACGGTTCTCTTAAGGTGGTAGCTAATGAGCTCTCTCTTGTTTGGTATTGGGAATCAAAATCAGGACTTCACGTTTTCCTTGCCGGCGCTGTGCTGCTGAGCTAATCCGCGTCCCTGGTGATCTCGAGTGTGAGTTCGGGGCCGTGTGTGTCCTCTGTAGGTAACTGCAAGCATAGTTCATTTCCACAGCGGGAGGGTGCTTATGTCTCAGCCCTCCGTGCTTTTCAGTCCATAGTTTTCTAAGAATGAGAGCTAATGACATCTCTCTTTTTTTTAATTTTCCTATTCATTTGGTTACCTGTAGAGAGATGTATTAAGTAATGTAGAAGAGAAGATGCATCAAGGAATTAATTGGCAGAGTGGATCAGGATTTGTGTCTTGGAAGGTTTAAAATACCAGAGGTTCAGGTTTCTGAGGAGCACCATGAATCCTAGTTGTCATTTTTTTGTCCATGTATGTACCATGTTTATATGTATATGTGTGGGTATGTGTAAGTGGTGAGTGGATGTCAGTATCCTTACCTTCTAAAGGGTCCGTTGGTAAAATTCATAGGTAGTTTAAGAATGGTAATAGTAATTCTACAAGAAGGCTGTCTGGGTAATGGGGATGTGGTGGAGGAAAGTTACTGGGAAGGGTAACTCAGCCCTTGTCTCCAATAGTGCATTTTTCTTGTGTATATTTCTTCTGACCAGTCACTCTTAGGAGTGGTGTGTTGTCTTGGGTACAAGGACCAGCAGGATCTGTCCTGATCAGCTTTTCCCATGGCCTCTGATGTGTCTACCGTGCAGTCCTGTGGGTTAACTGAATATTTTTCCCTCCTGTGTGAATATTTTTCTTCTGCCTAAATGTGAAATAAAAGAAGGGAGAAAAACAATGGGTGTTTTCTGGCAAGTGTTTTGGTCAGGATGCGGAAGTCAGGAGTCCAGGATTTAGTAAAACACCTAGCCAGCAGGTACAGGGTTACTCTACACTGGAGATCCCAGGGCCACTGTTCACAGCGGGAGCAAATTTGGGTTTTTGTGTTAAGGAGTCTTACTCTTCTAGGAGTGTAATGCTAAGGTAGAGTAAGATACAGATCTTGTTATGCAAAGGCAGGATGTTTGCCTGCCTGACTGATCACATTGTGTGAAGCACTGTTGACCCATGTGAACGTGACGTTCCCCGATGGTGATGGACTGTCTGCTCCCAGGGGACGCGCACGCAGCTGTCTCCGCATTCACACCCCCGTCTCCTGGGTTTGTGGACCAGACTGAAAAGGACACAATGAAAGTAATTTCAGTGCAGTATAATTATTATTTCGTATTTCTGAAAAAGTTGCTTTATTTTAAAATTTTTAACTTTTTGATTAAGTAATGTGATCTTAGGGTTGCATTTTTTTCCCCCTGAAAAATAGAAGTCTGATTCCTCTGTCTCTCCCCCCCCCCGCCTACCTGTTTCTCATTACTATTTTCCATATTTATTGCACAAAAAACAAATAATTTGTGGTGTTTGGTACTCGGTTTTCTTCACGGAACATTTTTCTTACAGATTCACCTGTTATAGACCGTGGCCTCTTTGTACCACCACCACCACCCTTGTTTTAAAACAGCTGTACAGTAGTCTGTTCTATAGATCTCCTGTGATTGAGTCAGTGCACAGTTGATGAGCATTTTTCTCCCGTCCTCCTTTTACAAGTGCATTGTGATGAATGACCTTGGAAAAATAACCAGTATTGCATGTGTGCAAGCTTGCCAGGGAACTTCCATAAAGTTAAGTTGTTGAGTAAAAATATTTTAAGAAATGCAGTTTTAGTAGTATTAAAGTATTTTTTATTCAGACAGCATACACTGTCACACTTTGAAATTTCTGTCAGTGTTGATTGGGTAAAGTATGTACACTCTCTTAATTTTACTGAAATTCCTCTCATGGATTGAGTTTGGGTTACTTTTTCTCTTTTGTTTGGTCCTTTCAGCCTCACTCCCCAGAGTTCTTACACTCTTCCTTAGGGCTGAGTTGGACTTGGGGAAACCAGCCTGAGCTTTTGTTTTGGCAGGGGCTTCCCAAGCACGCATGCGTACACAGAGAATTCAGTTGTGGGCACTAAGCTCTTCCCTATATGTGTGGGCTTTATTAAAACTGGATAAAGTAGTTGGTGTATTGAGTTCACTGAGGATCAGAAGTACGTAAGTTGTAAATCTTCAGGTACTGGCAGTTCACGACAGCTTCTCAGGGCAGGCGGGTTTTGGTGGGAGAGTCAGCGGAGGCCTGGTTCAGCCGTCAGGGACGTAGGCTGTTGTGCAGCGGGCGGGAACGTGGACATAGAAGTCCGGGCTGGGGTGGTCCAGCTGTCTGTATAGGACAGACTGAAAGGCAGTGGGGACAGGAACACTGCTTTAAGTGGGGAAGAGATTGGTGGCCCTGCACAGGTGTGGTGGCGGCAGAAGTGGAAACACACTCTAGCACAGAGGAGACAGGAAGCATTCGCCAGCTTGACCAGCTGTTAGGGGGAGGCGCAGACAGCCGAGCTGTGGGATCTGGACAGCGGAGACGGCTGACTTGAGGACAGTCCTGAGCGCCTGGGGTCTCGGGGGACGCCTTGCTCTCTCCCGGCTGGATGGATGCTGTCCACTGGCCAGCGGCCGGGAGGCACAGGGAGGAGGGCGGAGCACTCTGCCCATCTGCCGGGCTCGTGCCCGGCTCGCCCCTGCCTGCCCACGTCTCCGCTGTGGATTTGCCCGCCGTGCGTGTGCTATACCAGCGCCGTTTGCCTTCTGTGTGCAGAACCCACTCCACTGAAACATTTTCATCTTAATATACTTAAAGGCGCTTTGTGTTTCCTTGTTTCGCTACCCATAGGGTACACCTCTAAGATTTTTAATGATCTGGAGACTGAAGGAGTGATCAGGTGGAGCTCCTTAGTGCAAGAGCCCTGAGCGAGCAGAAGCATTTACTCTAACAGAGAGGAAGGGCGTTGGATTTAGTTTGCTATTAGCCATATTGAAAACAGTTTCGATAGAATAACGGAGATAACGGGGAAGTAAAGTTTGACTTGGAATTAGAATAGGAATAGGAAGGCAGCCCAGAAGATGCAGTAGATGCAGTGAATGCTTTAAGATCAAGAGCAGAAAGAGGGAGGTGGGTAAATGTGGTCAGTTGAGAACTCAAGACTGAGTGAGATGCGGCCTTTTCAGTAGCAGCTCCGTTACCCTCGGGGTGTGTAACCCTGGGAGCTGTTCTGCAAGGCAGGGGCTTAGCTCTGTCGTCGCGTCCTCTACTGTCTGAATGCCACCCAGTTGTGCCACACAGAATCACTCATTGTTGCTTTATGTCCCTTAGCAGAAGAGGAGTTCCATCTGGTTGAGAGTGAGGAAGTGAGTGTGGTATCTTTGGAAGGCAGGAAGGAGAGATGTGTCACAGATAAAGTTCATGAGAATCGCCTGACCTTTCTTGATAAAGAGGTAGAGTTTTCTGTGGAAAAATGCAGGAAGGAAATTGGTTGCTTAAGATCGAAGGAGTTGAAGGCACTACACGAATTAATGATACTACTTGAAGTTAGATAGCATTTTATCATCTGCTTGAGCAGATGTTGCCACATTTTTTCTTTCCAGGAAGCTGGGTCTATGGTATTTCTTGCTTGCTTGCATATGGACTACATACTGTAGCTCTGGTGGGAATTTTTCCTGTAAAATTTGTGTATCTTTCTAATTACAAACATCATAATTGGCGGGTAACGTGTTATTTGACTTCCTCTGTGACTTGGTTTATAATTGACAATCTGTTAATCTGGTGCCCTGAAGGTGGAGAGACAGCACAAGACTAAACTCAAGGCAGGATTCGTGGGCATTTACATTTTTAAGTGTGGGTTTTCCTATAATTTGTTAATTTATTATTCATAAAAATGTGGCATAGTTTTAATAAGAATTCTTCCTGATTTCCTCAGTCTTTCCCCTCTGCCCTGACCCTGGTCTCGGTAGGCACTCTCTGTAAACAGGCTCTGCGCTTTGTCTCCGGCGGAGTCTCCCGATAGCCTGAACGCTAGCAATGGCGGTGCGAAGATCATAGAAACTTCTGACTTTTACTCTTTACTTTCAGGCTGAAGAACAGTTGAGAATTGTTGAAGAACAAAGAAAGATTCATGAGGAAAGGATGAAACTAGAACAGGAACGGCAACGGCAGCAAAAAGAAGAACAAAAAATTATCCTGGGCAAGGGGAAGTCCAGGCCCAAACTGTCGTTCACATTAAAATCCCAGGATTAAATTGCAAACTCTGAACTTTTTACAAAGAAAAATGGAAGAACTTTGTATGGTAGCTTCATGTTGAAGTGGTTTTTTTTGTTTGTTTTATTTTTTATTTTTTTTAAATTTGGAAAATCTGGAAAGTTAGCTTGTTCTAATAGGGGCTATGCTCTGCAATCCCTTTTATTCTTCCCCCTTAACTTCCATTGTCAAATCCTTATCAGATCATTGCTGTCTTCTAAAGAAAGTGATATATTTTTCACCTGTTTGGATTCTGTAGTAGTGGTCTGCAAAAGAGATCACTCTGAAACTCTAGATGGTCTGATAAGGTTTTTACTGATCTGCTCCACTGACTTCAGAGTTATATATACTCTGTGTAATACATCGTAATGCTGGTTCTGCTGACTTTTTGTTTTTTTATATATTTATAAAAAAATAAAAAGTTGGTAATTGCATTGGAAAATTCCCAGGTTATTACTGAACCTGTGTGGTGTATTGTTAACCAGTGTCCGTGTGATACTGTTGCTCTTGATGTTCCTGATACAGGTAAGGAAACAGTTGGTCAATTCTGATAAAAATACACACATATACAGTTCAGTGTTGTCTCTGTTCAGTTTGTTTTTATTTCACTGACAACATCAAACCAGCATTCCCCACTGTGTACATAAATGATTTTGCTGAATAAAGTCAAGTCTTAAATTCATATGTTTAAGCAATTTTTTTTGAAAGTTCTGTTAAGTCTTAAGAGGGCGGTTTACTTTTTGATGGTCCACAGTTTAGAATTCTATACTTCCTCTCGTTTATACTTTTAATAGGGCTTATGTGTACATTAAATGTACTTGTGGATTGGTGTTTAAGATTGCTATTTTTACAAATACTTTTATGCAAATAGAGCAATTATGACATCAAGTATTACCTTTAAGAAAGATTAACACCACCTAGAAAGAGGTTTAAATTTTCAATTTGTGCCTCTGTTTTAAAAAATTAAGTATTATCATCAGAACTTATGCTTAAAACATTAGAAAAATGCATTTAAGATTTTATGGAATATTAGATTGTTTTCAAAGATGGTCATCATAATTAGCTTTGTACATTCAGAAAAGGCTGAGGTAGTCAAATCATCCTTGCATGCTTGTTTTTGGGATAGATACATTTAAACTTTCTGTAGGTTTCTTTTTCTTTTTTTTCTTTTTTTTTTTTTTTTGCATGTGAAATGTTATGGATGATTCAGTTTTACACACTAGACTCTGCCTCTTCCTTACATGTTTAAGTCTGCTGGTATTAAAACCATTGGAGAAAAACGTATGGATAGAATGTGCTTCCTGAGATGTACAAACACAGTAGAAAATGCTTCCAGTATTTCTGAGACAGTTGGACCACTCTTTAAAATTGATAACACTTAAGTTAATGAGATGACTAAATGATAGATTATTTTGTGCATGCATGCTAAGAAAAATGTTACTACTTTCCTCTTTGATGAGTTAATTGTGGTAAGGAACTATAAAATCAATTTAAATATCTTTAAAGATAGAGTTTTAAAAAGGCATGAACTATAGTGAGAACTTTTAGAAACATAGTACCTGTTGCTCTGGAACCGGACATCAGGTTTACTTCCCTGGAGAATTAAGCTGCCTGTTGGTCTTTTTTGTCTCTACAGGTTAGCCCTACTTCCTTCATGAGTCTTACAGCTTTATTTTTCTTAATGTAACTTTTTTTGATGCAGATTTCACTGTTCCTAAGTTGTGTAATAGGGTTTTTGGAAATGTCTCTTTAAAAATTGTTTTTGCTCTACTGGTGTTCTAAACATTGTATCTAAAGAGAGGAGTCTGGACTAAAAATATTTGAAATCAGCTCCTGCGTGCCTTTTAGTTTTTTACCCTTTCTGACTGCCCCGTGGTGGAGCTCACGGAAGTCGCTCAGTGCCGGACTGCGCTGTCTGCTCCCTAGCCCGAGGGGCGTCTGGCGCAGCTTCATCCTGGGCTTGGTGACTGACTGGGTTCTCTGCCAGGCTGAGGGGAAGAGGGTGTAATTCTCATACAGCCCAAGGTTTTCTGTGCTGCAGCAGTGTAGTAATTTGCTTTCATTTGTTTCCACTGCCTTTGTGTATATGCTATAAAAGTTAATTTTTTTCCTAGTCTAGTTCAGATGTTTCCTAATTTATTAAATGTCTTTCATTCAAAATTTGTTTTCCTAGGTTATTAATGCATTATAGAATTAACTAATGATTTTGTTTATTTTTATGACAGTATTTAAAATATGTAGTTACTGACATTTACATTGTGGAGTTTGTAGAATTATCAATTGTATAAAACCAAACCTTTAAATTAGCTTGGTGTGAGCAGTCTTTAATGCTTCAAATAGGGGGAGAGGCTTGTAGTTGTAGCCTTACTACTTCAGCTGTCTTCCTTTTTTGTCTCTGAGCTGGCCTGGTGCAGGCTGGCCACGAGCTCCATGGTGATGCACCCGCCTCCCCTCCAGCTGCCCTTCAGACGCAGGTCATTCGCTGCGGCACAGATTCGTGCTGGTATGTGTCCACAGCTTTTAAGTGCCGCTTTTCCTAATAAAGCTGTACCTTAGGACATCAGTGGTTTTGTATTTATTTATAGCTTCCTCAAATAAACATAAAATTCTGGCTTATTCAGCTCATCATTTCCGATGCTGCATTTTACATTAAGGGTCCTCAGATTGTTAGGTCAACTAGCGCCCTGGGTTTGCTTCCCTTTTTCTATACTCGCAGCTCTCCTCCGTCCTGCCTGCTGGCTGGCCGTGGGAAATGCTAGCGGTGAGCTGTCTTACCTGTTGAGACGTGGGAACACTTGACTGTTGCGGTACAAGTTACTGCCAGGACCTCAGAGTTGTGCTGAAGGTAGAAGGACTTTAATGTGGAAGTCTAGGATTCGTGTTGAAACCTAAACAGTTGGTCTCCTGTGTTTCTGTTTGTTAAACTGCTGATGAATGATTCTGCAGTACTCCCTGAGGTTGTAATTTGTTGGGTTTTGCTCATTTGACAATTCATCGGTCCCAGGTGGAGCTGGAGGCTTGGCTGGTGCCTTGCCGTGTACATTGTGTAGCCAACTGACCATTACTTGCTTAGGATGGTCATTGTGTCACACATCGTGTATTTAGTTAAATGATTCGGAGCTGAGACAGTGAAGGGGAGGTCTAGAGGACTCTGAAAGTCTGTTTCTATACTTCCCTTCTACCCCACAAAGTAGCACAGATCAAACCGCCTGCTTTTACATCCATTAGAATGCCCTACCAGTTAGCGGTACGTCCTTTGACACCTAAATCATCCATGGGGTTAAAAATCAAACACTTCATTGGAAGTTGGATTTGAAAAGATTTATTGAGCCTCCAGCGGTTGATCAGAGTATGTAAAAATGTATTTTTGAATACACTTTCATTAAATCTTGAAACCAGCAAAGTGTTTCCAACAATCCAGCAGTGTCCAGGTTGTGCACGTGTACATGTGTTTAGTGTCGATATTATTTTCTAAGGTTGGTACAACTGTTGATTACCAAACTTTAGTTACTGGGCTTAGAGTGAAATAAAGCGTTCCCTGTATATATTTGGATGGTGCTTCCTATGCTTTCACCGCGGATTGACAGGTAAAGAATGAAAGGAGTGTGTATTGCAGCTTGGATCTAAGTGCTGTGGAACTCCTTACAAGGTGAGATGCTGGGGGTTGTGATCCCAAAGTAGGAGAACGTTGTCACCTTGTGACTGCTCAATAACTGTCCTTGTGTATGTGTGTGTCATATTCAGAGCTCTCGCTGAGAGAGGTTAAAGTATTCCAGTAATACCTGAGGCCGTGCACAGTTATCACCCACCTGCTCCGTCACCTGCCGTAGTGCACCAGGCGGCCCTGCAGAGGGGTGGTGCGGCAGGCCCTCCAGCCCTCTCAGTCTTCAGATACGACGGCGAGGCTTCATACAGCTGCCCAACCTAGATGGGGTCCTTCCGCATTGCTTTCAAGTGTACCATTTTTGCATTAATAATGCTTTAAGAGAAAAGACAGGTTGAGCTAGAGATGTAGGGGACCTTTACTGTATTCTGCTTCCACGATGAGACCGTTCTTACAGTCTGTGAGATACGAGCTGTCACTAAACATCCCAGTGGAAAAGTGGTTCCTTAAAGCGAAATGTCCTTTTCCTGCCAAATGCAAATACGGAGCCTCCAATTTTAGATGCGTCAGTGTGCAGTCATTCGAATTGCAGAAGCAGACGAGGGAGGGGTGCTCAGCAAAATTTATTTTTAAGAGTTTTATTCTTGTTCAGAAAGATCTTCCCTTTGGGTGAACTAGCCAAAATAGTTTGCCAAAGACTTCTCAAAACTTTAGTGATTTGCAAGAAACATTTAATGCCAGCAAACAGTACAATTACAAGATAAGCTTGGAGGTACATAGAAAATGCACGGCTTAACACACTGATCACACTCAGTAATTTCTCAGCATTGTTACATTTAGGTAAGGTTTACTTTTACAGAAGTCTTGTTACATGTCTTTTGAAGTGTTACAAATTCATGGAATATTGTACAAGGAATATGTAAGTTCTAAACCAATGGGCATTCATGATTATTTAGCAAAGTATATTTTCTTGGGAAAAAGTGATGGCCATCTTTTTATTTTTAAGCCAGAATTATCCAGCTTTTGTATTTGCCACCTCTTTGTACATCAGCTGTCTTAAAATTGATTTTGGATTTCCAAAATCTTTAATAATTTGACTTGGAATCATCCTCAACTCCAGAAAACAGAGATGTCCTTTGCTGAAATCTTGTGTTTTGAAATGCAGTTTAGGATATATATACAATTTGGAGAATTACTTATTTTCTGAGATAACCACGAGTTTAAATGTAAAATGAAGATCAAATACACAGAGGAAACGTGATGATCATTGGGCACCAGTGTGACATTTTGCTCGGTAGAGTACGTGGGCAGTCGTGGACGCGGGCAGCCGGAGGTCGCTGAGTGAGGTTGATGAGTGGCTGAACTGTGGGCCGCCTCGTCTCCAAAACTGTCTGCAACTGTTACTGCCCTGTGCTCGACACTACACCAAATCTTCATTTGCTAAAAGTAAGCAATGTTTGGTAAAAGTATGTCCCCACACGTCTAAAAAGTAAGATGTAGAATTTGTTGTGTAAACTTTTAAACGTATTTAGATTTTTCTAACGTAAAATGTTTTGTTTACTACAAATGGTAGTTTTGGAAGTTTTGTTTACCACAAATGGTAGTTACTTCCAAACAATGCAAATGACCTTTATTTCCTCTACTTTCTTGGAGAGAGGAGGTAGGGAGCTCCGAGGTCACAACTTCAGTTTCACAATAAGCTCGCTAAATACGAAGTGTACTGCGAAGCTCGGCCTTAGATCATGCAGCTGACTACATCGGATTTCAGCGGATTCTTTAGTAACTTCTTTAAACATTCAGAGGAGCCCCTGCCCCTTTCTGGTTTAAGTCTTTGGACTTTGCCAGACCATACCACCCTTGAATATTGTTTTTTAAAAATATATTTCAGTTGAAAGCTTACAATTACAAGAAGAGGCTTTCTTTAAAGAGGTGTTTTGCATGTCTTAGCGTACTTCTGAGCTTAGTCCTTATAAACTGGTTATGCACTTACTAGGTTAGTGTTTCAAAAACGACTACTGAGAAGCAAGTACGGGTGTGAGGCCGAGACGCAGGGTGATGCCAAGTTCAAGCCCAGCCTGGGCAACAGAGCAAGACCCTTTAAAAACGAGGAGGGAGTTGCGGCTTAGCGCGAAGGCCCTGGGTTCAGTCCCCACTACAGGAAAATAATGGTTTAAAAACAAGGGCAAGTCACTTTGAAAAACCCCAGATAAAGGAGAACGTAAAATAATTTAGCGAGTAACTGAACAAGTGTTTTGCCCTATGGACTCTTGAATTTAGCTTAGTGGAAAATGTGCTTAAATAAAATTTGTGGAAGTGCTGTCCGTTTCCTTCCTTTGAAGGAACCCTGACGTGGACAGCATTTAGAAACAGTGGGCATACCGCCCACCCCATTGTTCGATGTCCACACCGAGCGGGGCCTGCCGCGCCCCGTTTCCGCCGTGCGCTCCCCGCCGTCGCCTTCTCGCAGATCCGCTCTGGCCTGGGTCTCGGTCCGGTCCCTGGACGCGGCCTGGGAGGTGGACGCGGGCTCCGGCGCGCGCGCTGCAGGGCCGGGCGCTAGTGGGCGCTGTGGGTCCGCGGAAGGCGCCGGCGCGGGCCGCTCGGAGCTGCTCCCGAGCGCGGCGCGACTTCGGGAATCTGAGCCCTGCGCGAACCCCGGCGCGCGCGGCTCCTCCGTCTCAGTGTGGACGCGGCTCGGCCCCCGCTTCTCCCGCACGCGCGGGTCCTGGTCGCCGCCGCGTCCCCCGCCGGCCCCGGGCACGGGATAGGAAGAGCGCCGGCCGGGCCGCCGCGGGGCGCGGGGAAGTGCGCGGGGCGCGGGGCGCGGCCCCGACAGAGGTGGGACCGGGTGAGTGTCCAGGACCCAGGTCGGAGAGAACCACGAGGGCGCCGGGGCGCTGCGCGCGCGTCGTCCCATACACAGGGACCTCGTGGGACTCGGGGACCCCGGCGTCCCCGATCGCGCGCAGCGAGCTTCGCGCTCCGAATCCCCGGTGCAGTTGGAATCTTGCCAGGCCCCGGGGACACGGGTTGGCGGGGCGGGGACGGGCGGCCGTCGGTGGCCTCAGCCCCTGGCGGTCTCCGCGTCGCCGTCGTCGTCCCCGCCCCGCCCACCGCCGTCGCTCCGGGGGCGCCTGGCACCCGCCGGCCCCGGCCACCGCCGTCCGCTACCTGTCAGCCGAACACCGCCTCACGGCGCCCAATGCCGGGCTGGGTGACGGACGGACGGGCGAATTGCCCAATCAGCGCGAGGCTGTGGCGCGGCGGACCAATGGGCTGCGCGCGGTGGGGCGGGGCCCCGCGTTTATAGCGCTCTGACAGCGCGCCCGCCGCGCTGACTCTCCGCGGCGGGGACGGCGGCGCCGGCAGGAGAGACGAGCCGCGCTCAGCGGGTCCCGAGCCCTCCCCGCACACAAAGGCCCGCGCGCCCGCGCCCGCGGCGGGGTCGGACCCGCCCAG
The DNA here is from genome assembly GCA_004363535.1 of Dasyprocta punctata. Classification (NCBI taxonomy): domain Eukaryota; kingdom Metazoa; phylum Chordata; class Mammalia; order Rodentia; family Dasyproctidae; genus Dasyprocta; species Dasyprocta punctata. The sequence goes on from RJWM01010799.1 coordinate 25,714, forward strand.
CTGCTCCGCGGGCCGGGAGCTGCGAGAACCTAGGAGGCGCCCTTCCCCTCCGCTCGCCGGGACATGGAGCCGCGCCGACGCGGCGCCCGCGCGCCCGGGCCGCTGCCCGCCGCCCTGGATCTATAGTCGCCGCGACCCGCTCCCGCCACCTCCGCGCCCTGCCCGGCACCCTGGAGCCACACGGGACCCGGCCGACCCCGCTGCGTCCGGCGCGGCGCCCCGGAACCCCGAGCTCGCCGCGCCCCGACCGCGCGCCCTAGGGCCGGCGCGAGCGCACCCGGCCGCGGCGCCCCGGATCCCAGCCGCCCCGCGGCCGCCCGGAGGAGCCTCGGCGCCCCGGCGCGTCCCGTCCCATTAGCCCAGGAGCGCGCGGCGCCGGAACGGCCTCGCCATGGGCGCGCGCCGGGACTTGGTGTGGAAGTACTGCTGGGGAGTGTTGATGGTTTTATGCAGAACTGCGATCTCCAGATCCATAGTTTTAGAGCCTATCTATTGGAATTCCTCGAACTCCAAGTAAGTGGCGTCCGCGAGGTCCCCCGATCCCCGTCTCGGGGTCCGCGCACTGCGCCGTCCGGGCGGGAGGAAGGCTCGGTCCTCGGAGCGCGGTTCCGGAGCCCGGAGCCCGGAGCTGGTCCCGACCCGCATCTTGCCACCCTTCCCCGGGTGGAAACGCGGATTCCCAGCCCGCGCCACCCCGAAGGGGCGCCCTCCGCGCCTCCCCTACCCGGGCGCTCCGGGGTGCCCAACGCGTCCGGCGGCTTGGGTGGCGTCCGGTAGGGATCTGGCAACTCGGACCCAACCTCGCTGCTTTCGCTGGACGCAGAACGCGGCTGCACCCAGGGCGGGCGCCCGGCGGCCCCGGAGACCAAAGGAGACGCTGCGCTCGCGGGGGCGCAGGCGGCACGGCCCGGGTCCGGGGACTGCAGGGCGGGCGGCACGAACTGGGTTCCCGGGCGGCGGAGCGCACCCGCCAGCGGGAGCGGAGATAGGGGTCTTCGGCGCCCCGGCCGGCGCCAGGGTGCGCGGGGAGCTCGCCCGGACGCGGGAGAACTCGGCGCGAGCCCTGGAGGTGGCCGCGGGTTCCTCGCCGGAGGGCCCTCAGCGCTGCGGCCTCTCCCTTCGAGGACAGGCCAGTGCCCTCGAGCTGTGCGCGGTCGGGCTCCGGTTCACAGCCACCTTCCGCAAGAGCTCGGGGCCCTGCGGAGTTGCCGCTGGCGCCGCAGCCTTCGGCCCTGAGGCCCTGGGCAGGACTGGGGTCCTGGGGTCAGACTTGATGGTGTGAAGCGGCAGAGCAGAGAGAAAGGCAGGCCTGGCGGAGTGAACTTTCAGTTCGGGGCCAGCGGTGCACACAGTGAGCACTGCGAGAGCGCGACCCACTCCCGCGTGCAGCCGGCCGCACTGGCAGTGTGATCCGTGCGTCCGGAGTTGCACAGAGCCTGGTTCTCGGGCCGACTAGCAGATGCGGAATTTTAGTCTCGGGAAACTTGGGGCGAGTGTGGGGACGACCCTGGCTTGTTTCTGGAGCAAAGGTTTGCGATCCGAAGCAGAATCAATGGCCTAGTTCAAGTTGAGCATGGATTTTAAGAGCATAGGGGTAAGGGGTTGGCTTAGAAATTACATCCGAGCTAAAGGATTGTGTCCCTCTCTTGAAAGCGGAAAATTTCGGATTTACCTACGTGGGTACCCACATTACCCTCTGAAAGGCCGAAAACGTCACCCGGCCACCGCGGCTCCAACACGGCACTTTCAGACCCAAAGTTACTTCCCGCAGCCTCCCTCGTGCGGCCCGGTGTCGCGTGGGGTTTCCCGTGACCGTAAGGCGTTGCGTGTGCCCGGCCGGCAGTGGCTTCCCCGCGGCCACACCGAAGCCAGAGGCGCCGGGAGCCGCCGGGCAGGGCCGGGACCTGAGCGCCGCCGCTGCCTGGATGGAGCCGGGGCGCGGCGCCGGCCCCTGCGCGCGGCGGCCGACAGAGGGCGCTGTGCCACGCGGAATGCCGCGCGCCCCTCCCCACCCCCACCCCGCCGGCGAGCCCTGGCCCGCGCTCCTCCGGAGCCGGACCCTCCCCCTTAATATTTACATTTAAATCTAGTTGAAAGAAATTCTCATTAATCCCTCTCAGCACTGAACTCGGTGTATGCATCGTTGTTATGATTGACCATGCGTGTATCTGTATGTGGGAGGAGGATTAGCAATACCTCCCTGGAAATAAAGTAGAGTGATCTTTCTTTGCATCTCAGGTCTGGTCTTCTTTTCCTCAAGGGTAGAGAGGGGAGGAGAGGTGTTTACGCCGCCGGGCTGCCTAAGCTTAGGGTGCTTTGCCCAGCGTCGCCACGGGTCTGGGGACCGGCGAGGGCCTGCACTTGGAGAAGCCTTCTTTCTGCCCGCGCTCCAGGCGTGGCTGCTGGCCCTCTGCAATTATATTTCTCCTAAAATCCTGCGGGCAGCTTGCCCGGAGCACTGGGTCGTGTGTCTGGAGAGCAGGTCCGCTGTGGGAAAGCGGGGCGAGTGCTGGCTGGAGAGATCCGAAAGATTTCCTGGCGAAATGACTTGAGGCTTTCTTTTTGGTGTGTGTGTGGGGTTTGTTTGCTTTCTTGCTTTCTTGCTTGCTTGCTTTCTTGCTTGCTTGCTTTCTTTCTTTCTTTCTTTCTTTCTTTCTTTCTTTCTTTCTAAGACTGAGACTGGATAAACCTAGCGCGGTGCCAGAGGTCTGCCTCCTGGGGCTGGTGCATGTTTATTTCCAGGGAAAGCTTGCAGCCTGTGAACGCGATGCGGCACGAAGGGAATCAGACACACTGAAGTTTCACGTCAGTTTGGCTGAAGTGTGGAACAATTCATTTGTAATGAAGCACCCCTCAGTAATGAGATTTGTTTCACTGGGAGGTCGGCCTTTTTAGCAGGTGATCGGCCCAGGGCGCAGGCAGCAGCTGCCGGCACACTGGGCCCAGAGAACCCTTGGTAAATTCTGCGTCTCCATAACGAGGCACATTATCTGTGGCTCCATCTCTGAGAGTTTACATAGCATTTCCAAAGAAGTTCTGGGCACTGAGACACTCGTGGTGTCCAGTGGATTTTCTTGTTTCCGGAGGTTCTGGTTCTGTGCAGGTTATTTCAGCCCTTTCATTTTTTCCCCCCCAATCCAGGAGAAAACAGCAAAGCCTAGCTTCCATTGCATTTCAGTAACATTTCATTAACATTTCAGTAGAACTTTTTTCCCCCTAACCTGTTTTTACCAAAATAAAATAGCTAGCTGTGTTTTTAAAGTAATTTCATTTAGGGCAGGAAAGCTGTACCAGTATAGTATCCTACAGAGATTCACTGAGTTTGTTGAAAATTTCGAACGAGCGTTTGTTTATTGTATCCAGGGTCGCTGTTCCCTCTGCATCCCATACGAGTTACCCAACAAAGTATTTTGCTTTTCCCATTTAATTTTCCCCTCTACATAATACCAAATTCCTGGTATTGATTGACTTGCTACAAAAGAATGGCTGGATAATATCCAGATAACCTGTAATACATGGGTCTCACCCCAGTCGGGCGCTGAATAAATACAGGCCTGTCAGATTGATAAAATAAACTACAATGGCTAGTGCTGTTTAAACAGCCCATTCAATAACATATATATGCCAGCCTGCCTTCCATTGTGTCTGAAATTCTTATTTTTGTAGGTAAACAAATGCACATTCAGCCCTGATTGAATAGCCCCTTGAACTCTGCTCCGCGGCTAGCGTTTGGGTTAATCTTGTCGGTTTCAATATAGAGAGAAAAAAAGCCCACAGCGCCAGGGGTGGGATTGTTAGTGCTTTCACATCCACATTCCTCGCGTTGTGTCGGGATGATAAACTGTAGGTAATGGACTGTCGTGTTGCACAGGACGGCCGAGCCAGGCAGAGCACAAAGCCAGAGCTCGGGCAACGTGCTTGCTAGGCTGCTTTGCAGAGGAGAATTTCTCTGGGAGCCCTGCGTCTCGGGACCACTCTGCTTAACCTCAGCCACTGCAGCTTCCAGCCTCGGAAACAGGAGCTGGAGGCTAAGATGATCTGTTAAGCACTTGGTTCCCAATCTTTCCCAAGGCCTAGCGGTAGACTCCTGTCCCAGGAATGTAAAGAAATGCAGATGACTTGGACCTTCCTCGGTGTTTGTGACTGAGCACAAGTGTGGGGACAGGTGAATGGGAGACTGGCTGGGAGCCGCAGGCTGGAGTCGTTTCTGCACGGACTGGGCTGGAAGACAATTGGGATATTTGTGTTAATTACCCCGAAGGCCCCCGGTCTGTACTTGGAGGAGGAGGTAGACCCTCCGGTCTCTTGGCTTCCACGAAAATATTTCTGGTTGCTCCCGGGAGCGCCCTGTGTGTGAAACCTAACTTTGAGTGCCTTCGCCTAATGGGAAACTACTCGAGATCTCAGTGTGACCGCCGCCGCGAGGCGTCGCAGGAATGGGAGTGGCAGGGAGCAGGCAGCGAGACAGTGGACCCCAGGAAGATGTGTTCCAGGAAAGATGCTTCTCGAGCGTTTTATGAACACTGAACGTCCTTAATTGCCAGTGAGACACGAAGACGCCCTCCTCTCGGAAAGCAGATGAACTGCCCCTCTTCTCTCTAATCTCTGCCTTTCTTTGCGGCTGACATAAAGAACCTGTTTTTCAGGTCACTTATTTATTACCCATCTACATAGATTTGCTTATGAGCTCACCCTTTGTGTAGCGGAGGAGAGCCTTAAAGAGGAGTGTTCAACTGTTTAAAATATTTTGATTAAAATATGCAGAAGCCGTGGAAGTATAAGCTTCTAGTAAGGAATTAGCTCTTTCAGGGAGGAGCCTGCCCTCTCCTTTGAAGGGGGGAATGAGCAAGGGGCCGGGAGAGGAATCGGAACAACAAAGAAGGAAGGATGGCAAGTGGGACATGTTCCGAACAGCTTGGAAAACTCCTGTGGCTTCATTGTCTCTCTAAAGCCAAAGAATACAAAGACGTGAGCAATTCAGCCCTTCTCCCGTGATGGAAAACGTAAACCGTTGACACGGCTCCCCTGTTTAACTTGTTTAATTCTCATTTTAAATTCAGCACTATACCAGCCGTGTGAACTCTGAAGATTTCTTTAGTAATCCATTTTGTAGTTCCGAATCAAAAACAAAGTGAAAGGGTCTGACACAATTTGCTTTTATTTTTAGGCAAATCAGCCCTGGTCATAGTTAATAAGGGGATTACAACCCAGACTAGGTCTTTACAGATGTAATGTGAATCAAGGGCAGAGCATAAAGAAACTGATCCCTTTTGATTGAAGTATGGTAAAAAGGCATAGAGAAACTAGTGGCAGTAATCTGATTGTATGGCAATAACACCACCATTTTCTGTCTTTCAGATAAAAATAATGTGGTAAATCCATGCAGTTCATAAGATGTAAAGGCAGATAAAGGGGGGAGCCATGGCAACATATAGATTAGCTTGATGTTGGAAATGACACGTCTCTGAAAAGCAGGCCCTTGCTCCAGGCTGTGGAGCATTATGTGTGAGCCCCACGGGCTTGGAAACCAGGATTAGGACGTATGAAAGCTCCACTTGTGGTCCGGGGTGGCTGGAGCAGCGAAGAAAAGCTGTTCAGTTCTTGCTCATTGGTGGAGGATAATATGGCCAAGGTAGGTTTCATTGACCGCCTTTTTATAGATGGAGCTGGAGGCTGATTAAAACCTCTGCTCGCTGCAGTCCTCAGGGCCTGGAAGCCTTTCCTTCTTAACTCCTGGCCCGGCAGTGCAGGCCTTTCTGTGGGATTAACTGCACTTGGCGGTCGTGGCCTTCATCTACGGGGACTTCAGGCAGGGGCCTGCTGGGCCGCCACTGAGACCAGAGGGGATAGGTAGGGCTGGGGTGATCCGAAAAGAAAACAGAGGCCTTTTGATTCCATCCCCCCGTGGGCCTGCAGCCTCTCAGAGGCCAGAGGGAGGTGCAAAGGTAAACAGGGTGCATTGTCCTTCCCCCCTCGCGCCAGTCTCCTGAGAGTCATCTTTTCCTGTGGGCGGGGGTTGTAAATATAAAGAATTAGGGGGCCTTTAATATGGAATTCCAGTTCATTCCTCCACTGTGGTGTCAAACCATCAGGCTCCGATGCTACTGGACTGGAAACGTTAAATGGTGACCTTTGAGTTGGATGGGGTGGGCTCCTTTGGTATAAATTTTAGGATTATTAAAGTGACAGCGCTGCCTGCCCTGGAAAGTTAGGAACAACAAAAACGCCCCACGCTGTTGACTCCTATTGTCCTGTGTTCCCCACCTGCCTTGTAAACAAGCTGGACTTGTGTTTTTGCCTTCCACACTTTCTACTTTAGTCATTAAACAAAATAAATCACTGAATCCATGGTTGGGCCACATGCAGAGTGATCGCCACCACTGGGCCGAGCCAGGAAGGGGACACTTGCTTTCTTGGCGCTCATTCGACCTTACGGAAAAGTCCCAGCACTTCTTCAGGAACTTGAAAGACACTGAAAATATTGAAGTCCCCAGGACATGCGCGCACACACACATGTATACACACACGTGTGCACACACACCCCCTTGTGACCTTCTTGATGGAAGTGACCTTGGGCACATTTTACAAAGGGAAGCTAAATGTTGTTTCTTCCCAGTAGCATGAGGCCTCTTTAGACTTCTGCTTCTGTAGGTGCCTGCTTGAGGTTGTCAGTGAACCCTAAATGTTCCGCACTAGACCCATTTCACTGACTTCATTCCCACTTCGCACACGGCCTGAGCATATATGTTGGGCGATGGACATACTGCGCTTGTCACCTATTTTTCTGTCGCGAATTCTATTTTATGACTACAGAGGATTACCTTAGTCATTACTAAGTTGCTTTCCTACAGTAAGAACGATTTAAAATAGTTGAACACGGACCTCCCGTACTGGGTCTCTGCTCCTTTACCTTCCTTTCTAACTTCATGCAGTCATCTCTATCAAAAGATCCATTTCATTTGTCTAGATTCATCAAAGAGAAGGGACACCCTCTATTTTACAAGCTGGTCACATCCTAGCACCTTGCATTCTCCGTCTGACAATGATTGCTAATGGCCCATTCAGCTAAAGTATTTGCTTGTTAACAGGGAACAGAGCATGATAAATGTCCAGCAAGCTTGCAGGGCCCCCTTCAGCTTTTCAGATGCAGACTGGCGCATATTTATGGCAGGCAAATGACAAAAGAAGAGGCTGAATTGGCCTGGCCTCCAGCTTTCTCTTAGGAGCAGGGTTAAAGTGATTAAAGACATGATTCAAGGGAGCCCTACCATGTGTTTACTAACCGCCATCCGACAGTGAGCTTTGTTCTCCACCTGTGCGGGCAGGTTCCAGCAGGGCCATGCGGTTGGGGGTCTCGCAGACTGGCCCTGAGAATGGGTGACCCATTGTGAATGTTTTGCATGCACACCGAATACCAGGTGGACCTCTTTCTGTGACCCAGCTGCAAATCAGCAGTGGCTCCAGACGTTTACTTCTTATGTATGAATTCAGATGTGTAATTTTAGCCCAGAGCTTTCTGGGGCTGGTGAGTATGAGCTTGCTGATTTCAAATTAAAAAAAAAAAAAAAAGAAAGAAAGAAAGAAAGAAGAAAAATGTAGGCAAAAGCTCCACTCAGGAAGAACAAGCTGTTTCTGCCCTGAGTAATTCTCTAAACAAAATGTGAGGAACAAATTGGCAGTGGTGGGGTCCCGGTAGCTTGCACTTTCCGTTCTCTGGGTGCGCGCGGAGCTTGCTGTGGGGGTGTGCTGTGAATGAGCGCTGGTGTTCTGCCACGCTGGGAAAGCAGGCTTTTCTTCAGGATTATAAATAGACTCGATATAGAACGATTAAACAATCCAGTTTATTTTCCCCATTGAAATTCAGTTGCATCCAATTTTAATTATAGTATTTGTATCGCTCTTCCAGTACTTGCTAGTGAAGTCCCTGTTGCTACCGAGGCGGTAATTTGTGCTTTACACGGACACCACTCCCATAATCTCCCCAGAATAAGTATGAGTGCTATGCAGATTTTTGAAACCAATAGGGCAAACATTTGTCTGTGTGTGTTAGAGGGAAGTGACTGATTATAGATGGGCCAAAGGCCTGACTTGCTTGGGAAGCCAGCAAGTTGCTTGGGGGCCGCATTGCCCCCCTGTGCATCCTGTGGGCCCGAGCGCCTTCCCAGTCGGTGGTGTCTTTCAGAATCCCTCCTCCAGCCGCACAGGTTACATAACTTGTGAACCTGAGCTGCTGCATTACTGTGCAGCCTCCCCAAACCCTGTGTTTCAGCCCTTCTCTTCCCATCTCAGAGGCTGGCTTGCGATGTCCCAATTCTGAGTGTGATTCGGCTCTGAATCAGAATTGCCCAAGGAGTGAATGGTGCAGGGCAGAAATCTTGTTCGTGTCCTTGTTCTTGTCCACAGTGTATCTAAAACTGAGAAGTTGGAAGATGTCACTTTGCACTTGGCTTCCGGAAGTATATAAGAGATATATTATAGACCAAAACGAGCTCCTGTGGGCCTTCGATCCCCCCTTCCTGTGGGGAACAGATACCAGGATTTCTCCTAGATGTGTTCTCTCTTGATGATGTAGCTCAAAGGTGACATTTTTAACCCTTCCCTCTCTACTTCTAGGACACTTTTGGCGTTAAATGTCTCAGGTGTAGACAGGACACACACATCCTGCAGGTCCTGCCTGCTCAATTCTGCCCCACTTCCTTGTCTGAAAAGCCAGCTGTGATCCTTTAGTGCATGTCTATGACTCCCTTCCTCCAGCGTCCTAACCAGTCACCTGCTCCTGGAGCTCTGCCCTGGGGACTCTGGAATTGGAGCACCAGAATCACCCCGAGGGCTGTGAAAATGGATTTCTGGGCCCCGCCCTTAGAGTTCTTGATTTCTGCAGCCTAAGGTGGGGCTGGGAAATTTACATTCCTAGCAGGCTCCTAGGAGACACGGTACACTTAGAGAACCTTTACCCTGCGTTTGCCTGTTTTGGAAAACAACCTATCGTTGGGTCATGTACTTTCCAAGACTGGAGCGGGATTTCTTTTGATACCGGGAATTGAACTCATGACCTTGTGCTTGCCAGGCAGGCACTGTGCCCCTGAGCTATCTCCCTGGAGCAGGATTTCTGTGGAGATCTGTGATCCCTACCTTGCTGCTCCCTGGTCTCCTTCTTGTTGTAATGGGGCTAGGGCGATCATAACTATTAGACTGGTTACTAAGCTCTGAGAATACAGATCTGACTGGTCTCTGCCCTTGCTATTGATATACCAAGGATGCAGGGGAAATAGGAAGCATCTACTTCTGTGATAGCGCCCCCGGGTCCCCTCTTCCAGGGAACACAGGATGATGGGAAGGTGTTCCCCCTGGGGTGGGAGGGTCAGGGAACAGCCCAGGGAAGGAGAAGACGGGAAGATCGCAGTGTCTCTAAGCAGTCACGGTAGATTGCTGACAGAAAGAGAATGGTAAGCCAGTCAGGGCAGCATGTGTCTGTAAGTTTTGCCCCGTTGATGTCATGCCTCTGACCACAGCACACAGACAGACCCCACAGAGGGAACAAATAGGTCCCACGGGACAGCAAGCCCTTCAGTGTCAGCCACCGAGTTAGCGTGAGGGTGCTGACCCCGGCGCTGTTCAGAGTGTGTGGCAGTGGACGGGGCGGTGATCCTATGCAGTGAGGACGCAGGGCCAAGGGCGGTGGGCGTTTGCTCCAGCATCTGCTTTCAGATCCACCCCTGTGAGCTAATTCCGCCTTAGCTGTCGATTATAATTTTGGGAGCAGTATCCTCCTTGTCACTCAGTTTTCCCAGCTCTAAAATGGGACAGTGATATAATAGCATTGAATGAAAGAGTAATGAAATTGTGGTCAGGACTAATTGTGTTTAAAGAAAATAGCCCTGTACTTGGCACGGGGAGCCAAAAATCAACCATTATTAATAAAAATTAATTGAATATCTGTGGCTGGCTGTGGTTCAGTGCACCTTCCACGTACAAAGAGAAAGTGAAAATACTCCATTAATAAAGACGATAGCGTAACACTTTCACCTTTAAACTTTGGTGTTATGTTTTATTTTGTTTACCTGCCAAACTTTGACTTTCTGCTCCATAAAACACCTTTTACTCTCCTGCTTGCTACTGTCTCCTCTGCTTCCCTGCCCCTGTGTGTTCTGTGGAAATTTATAGCCTGGCTGTTCAGCTATGCACCCAGAGTAGGATCTTTGTCTGAGCCTACCTTGTATATTCTAGTGAAGGGTATAGCAAAAGGTTGGCATGTGGACTGAATACTTGAATTCAGTCTGTAAGGTTGGGGAGCATCGCGTTTTTCGTGTTAATGTTGCATGGTATTCCTCATCTAGGCACCTCCTTTCCTGCTGGATACGCTTTTGTGTGATAGCAGTTGTATGTACTACTCGCTGTGCACCAGCTGCTGTTCTCACTACTGGACACATACTTGTTAAGTAACAGATTTTGTTAAATCATCATAGTGGTCACATGATTACTCTTGCTATTCCCCTTAATACGAAAGGGGAAATGGAGTCTGAACTCGTTGCTTAACTTAAGAAGGGGATTTGAACCCAGGTACCAGCTCTACCTTGCCTGTTTACGCTGCTGCATGGGGGGTGGTTAGTAATTGGGCATCTAAATCAAGTATGGCTTGCTCCAGTCTACAAATGAGGTGGATGGAGAGAAAGCACTGGGTGTGACTCTCCCATTGTCTGTCCTTGGAGTCACTTTCCAGGGTGGCCATGCACTTCTAAATGGAGCCTTTGACTCGTCGAGCTACAGGTCCTCTCCCCTGCAAACAGACTCCGCAGCAACCATGTAAAAGTGGACGAGGCTGTTTTTGCAATGTATACTATCGTTGCATTTACTGAGTATTACTCTTTTACTGACTATTAACATTTTCCTCTTCAAAATGTAAACAGTGGGTTCTTTCTGGGAGAAAGAGGTCAGATTTTGGGGGAGGGTTGCATTCGGTTAGACTCTGAGTGTGTGTCAAGCTAAGGAGATAGTATGACATCTTTTTTAGAGTCTAGTCACAATTAAATGCCATTTTATTTTGGATTTTGGGATCCATGCCAGCTCCCAGCTTGTCAGAGCTGAGAAGACTCAAATCAAGTCCAGGCCTATTTCTACAGCAAACTGGGGATCTGGCTTCTTGCCTGTGGATTCATTCAGTGGAGCCCATCTGGCTTTTGATGTTCTGCAGGTTTGGAGCAGTTTGTTTAAGGAAACCGGGTGCGGAATATCAGTGGGCCTAGGGTTCTCTTGACTTCACAGTGCCGCCCGGTTTGCACGGTCGCCTGCTGGTCAGCTGCTTACCTGCAGACCAAGTGGCCAGCCGGAGTCTCTTCTAAAAGAAACCTTGGTTTCTTGGAGAACTTGGACCCACTGCGTCCTCTTAAACCTTCCCGTCCTGTTTACCACAGCTTAGATCAGGGGCAGCTTGTCTGAATAACTTACAGGATTTGACCTCTGGGTGTTTTTGTATTTCTGGTCAAGGTGATTGCAGGCGGCATGCGGAGACTGAGGAGGAAATCGATCTGCTGTCCAGAGGGTGATGGCGGATTGCTGAGCTCGCTTTGGGAGAGACTCGGGTTAGGCTGGTTCCTGTGAAGTCAATAGCTCAGGCTGCATCCACGCCCTTTGACGGTTTTGTAGCCAGCTCTGGTTCTCCTGCTGGCTCTTGTCCCCTACCCCGTGGGCTGAGGGCAGGCAGAGGCCTCCTGTCCTGCGCCCCGTGCAGACCTGGGCCTGAGCCCGCTCCGGAGCCCAGGAAGGAGGACTTGCGGGAGCCGCTGCTGAGCGGCCTGTGAGGCAATTGTGGCTGCACAGCCTACTAAACTGCGCTGGAGCCGAGGCTCCTACGAGAGCCCCTTCTTCTGGCCTGAGAGAAGCCAGGGAGTTTCGTCTCCCCTTTTATCTGACTTATTCTTTCTGTCATTGCACAAGCACCTGGTGCACACCCAGTCTGTGGGGCGGGGTTGGGGGCCCGGGGCCAGCAGGAGCAGGCATGGCCTGTCCCCCACCAAAAGCAGAGGATTGGTCTTTAAAAGACCAGGGTGACGCGTGTTTCTAAACAGCCAGATTCTTTACATTTCAGAAGCAGTGTGTGATGGTGAGCCCAGTGACGGGGAAGAGGTTGAGAGAAGAGATGCCCCCGGCCTGACTTGGGCTTGGGACCTGGCCCCCCGAGGCCCTGCCCGCATTCCCCGTGCTGGGTGTGGGCTGCTGGGCCAGCCCCGGCTGACTGCCGCGCGGCTTTCATCTCTGTGACTTTTCCCACTTGAGTAAATGAGCAGAGGGACCTGAACACCAGGTCTGAAACAACACAGAGTCGGCTGGAAATGCCCTCTGTATCTCTGCCTGTGTGAGAGCGCTTCCCTTCTGGGCCTCCCCTATAAATAACATGAGTCCCACCTTCCTTTATAGAGTCTTGCTAAAAGCATGGCTGGGAACAAGACTGTACAGGTGCAAACAAATTACAGTTGGGAAAGAAGCCTGCAGTGCTTCTCGGCTCTGCAGGTTGTGAAATCCTAGTTTCAATCATGGAGCCAGTGTGGTTGCACAGCCAGCAGGGCCCGGTTGGCTTTGGGGATCACCCCACTTCTGGTTGTCCCGTACACCCCAGCACTGCAGCTTCCCCTTAACCCCAGATTTTGCCTTAATGAACTGAAGAATTCATGAGATTTTTTTTATTGGGGTGGGGTTCTTTTGGTGTGTGTATGAGGGGGGTCCTAGATCAATTCCATAAATAATCTGTTTTTGTTTCTGATCTCATAGCAGAGATTTAATTACTCTTCTATTTGTGAAAAAGATTCCAATCCTACATGTGCATCACAAGATTCAAAGTTTGACTCGTTAATTAGCACACAAATTTAAGACACATTTTCTACTTCCTTGTGTAACATGTGTCCTGTGGATTGGAGGTTTTCATGACAGTGAAAATCATTGCATGGATGAAAATGTAATAAATATTTGTGTTACCCGTGCTATTTTCCTGAGAAAAAGAAAGACTTTAAACTATGAGATTAGTGTTTTAAAGTACACTTTAACCCCCAGTGTTTTGAGCATTATATCACAAATAAAAAACAAGATTAACATCAAAAAGGGTCAGTTTTCATTCAATTGTACAGCCCTGTAGGCGGTGAAATTTAATATTCTCTTGACTCGATGGTAATTGTAGACCAACAGAGGGAAACAGATAAGTTTAAAGAAGAAAATCCACCAGCACGCACGCAGGCTCAGCCTCATGCAAGACGGTGTCATCGGGCCAAGAAGTGGACCCCTGAGCTGTCACCGCAAATTAGATTGTGTCAAATAAAACTTTTTAGGGTGCAGTTGGTTCAGCACCTTCCCAGCCAGCCTGCCTCACCTGGCAGAGTTGCTGAACTGGTTTGTGCGCCTGCGGGCTCCCCCTGCATTTGAATTCTGCGCTTCTCATCTTTCTTTCCTTGAAAAAGTTCTGCTTGTGGTTGGTGTGAAGTTGGAAATCTATACCCCGCTCCTGGCCCTCACCTTTATAACACTTTAATGGTCCCCAATTGTACGCCCTGCATTCCGACCCCTTTTCTCATCCTTGAATATGTCGGGTTCGTGTTGCAGATGATATTTGTTTTAGAAAACTGTGAAAGCAGGGGCACCTGTGAAAACAGGCGATTGTTCCAAAACACATACACATGCGAGTTAAAGTAGAAAATGTCAGTGAAAACCTCCAATTAGTACCTGATTTCTTGGAGGTTTGAAGCCAATGAGAAGATACTGGTGAGCTTGCTGGAAGTTTCGAGGTTAATTACTTGTTACCCTACACAATGGTGTCTGGTAACCCAGTTCTGTAAGAACTTGACACTCTAGAGCGACACCCCACGATTTCTCCAGTTTCAGAGGAAGCCTGCGTGGAAACTTGTCCTGATGAGAGAGTGCAAGAGGGGGCAGTAAAGTGCTATCCACAGATCCGGAGAAGAATGTTTCCCGAGTATTTCCTGTGCAAGATATCGCTTGTAACTGTCTTGAGGTCCTACTTTTACTTATTCATTTCATAACAAAACTCTTCTGTTTGGAGCATTTCTTGAATATCTTACTTAGCTGTAGCGGCTCTCTAGCATTAAGTGGAAGTACTGCAAGACCGAATATCCTGCCTGTTTATGGAATGTGCTGTGGGACTCACACAGTCGGGATTGATTGTGCTCCCAAGGGCACTGGGCACCCTCGGGAGGCGTCTTGGTCTCCTGTGTTACTGCTGTTCCAGCTCCAGAGAGGCCTGCAGCCTGGACACGCACTGTGGAGCTGAGGGTCGAGGTTCGCCAGAGGCGTGGGTGTCCTTGGTGAGGGGTGATAGGGAGGACCCCCCAACAGCAGCTGTGCCCAGCCTGCCCTTGCCCTGAACGTTGGACTAGCCACCTTACACACTGGCTTCTACTCCCCATAGCCTTCGACTCTTCATTAAAGTAAAAATAAAGGCATTTTATGGAAAAAATACATTTCCCAAAATGCTGTAACTCAAAGTGTACCAAATATAGAATGCTGGCTTGGGAACAGACCCAGGATACTACATGGTTTTTGGTTGGCTAACTGCTCGGGTGAGAGTCTGCAGAATTGGCATTCGCATTCCTCGAAATGTCACCTACCTTCCAGATTTGTTAATTTCCAGGATTAAGCATAAATTATATCTATCCCTTGTTTCCTTATTGATTTGAACAGACAAGTTGTGTGTTACTCCAGCTTTTGTGGACCCAGGAACTGATTTATGAGCGAGGCCACAGCTTGGGTTATGATAATTTCATTTACTAGCTTTTTAAGGAATGACATCAAAAAGTTAGAAAGCCTACAAACCTTAAATATTTTAAATACTTCTTTCAAAAATTAGAGTTATGAGAGCCAGTTCCAGAAGATGCTGCAGTTTGTTTTTTGAAGTTGTACATTAAACAGTAATGTTCCAGTCTTCTCACAAAAGCCTTGAATGTTCACTGCAGATAATTCTGGAAACTCCAGAAGACTAAAAATCAATCCTTCTGGACTCTGCATCCATCCAGCACCCCAAAGCAACCACAGGTAGTGCCCTGTGTGTATGGTGGGGCGTGTGGGTCCCCGTAGTCAGCAAAATGCGCAGGAAGGCAAGTCGGGTGTTTTATACGGGTCTAAGTCACCTGCATTAGCCATCTACTTACAGTGACCATCAGCAACTCCATGGCTGTGTGGGCAAATTCATCGTATGTGATTTCCTGGCACCTTTGCAAGCTAGGATGGCCGTGGTGACCCGAGGTGAGGTCAGTCTTGCAGGACACCCTCATCTGTTGGTCCATCTTGACTGAAATGTCCATGTTCTTCCAAGGTACATGATGACGAAGCTGGAATTTTGAAATGAAAGGAAAAATAAAATGATGGGTGGGACATACTCTTTGTTCACTTAGGAGTCTCCCTTTGCTCAGTAACTTTCTGTAGACAGAAAAGCTTTTATCGCCTCCGCACACCCCTTTGCACACCGACCCAGGTGCGGGGAGGGCCAGGCCGGCCTCCTTACACGGCCCTGTATCTTGGGCGCTTGAAGCTGTGCTGACTGTGCAGAAATGTGGCATCTTTCCTTTTGGTGAGTTTTTCTGTGCAAGGTATCGGGCAGCCACAGCTCTGGGTCTGAGCTGACTCTTTATGAATAGAAGCTCTCACCCAGCATTTCCCAGAAGTGCTATCGTCAGTCTGTCTGGTTGGTGAGAGAGCTTGGCTGCCCTAGTTCTATTTTTTTTTTCCTGCTACTGGGGATTGAACCTTCACACTGAGATACATACATCTCCATCCTTTATTATTATTAATATATGGTGGGTGGGGGTGGAGAGGCTTGCGAAGCTGCCCAGGAGGGCTTGAGCTTGTGCTACTCCTGCGTAGCTCTGTGTTAGGATGCAGGAACTGGACTTCCTGTTCTATGCCAGCTTCCTGTTTTTGCATCCAATCACCAGCACGTTCACTTGCCTGTTTGTGTGGTAACCGTGGGACCTTCAGTCATTCTCTCCACACGGCCACCCCTTCTGGCCCCCCAGCCCCCGGGCGTCTTCGCCCTGTGCGTCACCACCAGCTTCTGCAGCCAGGGGCCACTCGGCGATTTAGTAACTTCCTGGTTAGACTAAGGTTTTTGGCCAACTTGAAGAAACCTATGTGAGGTCTCAGGATGTCTGCTGAGGCCCGTGTGGTGTGCTGGGGCAGTGGGGACAGTGCAGCGTCCACGGCGCCCCGGGGGTCCTCCTGTTGCATTGAGCGTAAGTCAGAAACGGACCTGGTGGGGCCGCTTCCTCTGACCTGGTCCTGCAGTGCTGGTAGGCAGAAGGACCCGGACCTGACGTCACGTGCCTGGAGGTCTCTTCTGTGCAGGAAGTCACATGTGGCGGCCCCTAAACTCCAAGCAGCTGGGCTTTGCTATCAGTGCCTGATGCCATTGCTTTAACCCAGCCCGGGGTCACCCTGGGGTTAAGACTCTCTGCTCTGTTCCTCATTAATTCTATGTTTGAGACTATTCGCAATCAGGACTATCAATACTTCCTACGATGAGAAATATGAAGTCGAAATGTCTAAATTATTAAGAGATCTAATTTAGATTACTAAATATTAATGTCTAATTTAGATTCTTAGATTTGCCACCTGGAGTACTCCATGTGGAAGTATGAAGAGTCTAGTATCAGGAGTAACGTTTAAAAGGTTAAATGGGATGATAGGTAACCCAAAGGTAAAAATAGATCCTAATAGCAATCATCTTACTTAAGGCATGTTAACTTTGGCAACGTTATCCTAGAATTTCCATTTTTTTTCTACATTCTATTGTGTCTGTATTTGGTTCAAAGTCATGACATCTGTTGCCTTGCTTGGAAATGATTAACTGGGGAAAACCATGGGAGTAGCCTATTTCTGCCCAGAGGTCCAGCTGGCTCCCTATACGATACCCCAGGGAAGATGTGACAAGCCTAGGAAGAGGTCCCCAGGTTCCCTAATGGGAATAAGACCCACTTAGCCTAGCCCAGCAGGGTAGCTGGGCTCTAGTAGCAATAGCCTGACTCAGTTCTCCCTCTGATCTGGAACATAAATCACTGTTGGTGTGTTTGATTTTTGATTTTTGATTAGACTTTATTAAATGACACTTCTGATGACTTTTTGGCAAGGTTTAACCTTCCTGGTGTGGTGTGGGGCATAACTGGAGGTTTTCCACTCTGCTGTGTTTGGTTGCAAGATGCACCGTAGCTCAGCTAGCCTGAAGGAATCTGTATCCTCCACGAATGGTCAGGTAGTCATTTAAAACTATCCACTTATCATCACCATTCAATTTTTTTTAACGCTTGCAAAGCAACATTTGATAAGTATTTAATCAAATATTATGAAATAGTCAGGGTGTAGAGATAGTCTGATTTACTAAGTTCTCCGAGCAGTCTATAAAGTAGTAAACTCCGTATAAACTCCTTGGCTTCAAAAACGGAGCTCAGTGCACTGACTTGATTATAACACACAGGATTCTTTGTGTTCCACTGAAACACACTGTTCTCTTTTTTAAAGGATGTCATTAGGAGACAGCCCCTTTGCTTTTATTTTTCACTTTCCGTTTGTGTTTTTGTCACGGAGCTCTGGATTGAGCAGGTCTTTGTGACCGCTGATCTGCATCCAGTTTTGGTGTAGTTAGACTGGGTCTCTCTAAGTCACCCAGACTGGCCTTGAACTTGCCTAACCCTCTTAGAGTAGCTGATTGGATGCGTGGGCCGCCTCACCCTGCTGCCATGTTCTTTATTCACACATTCTGCTGTCTGCATAAATTGCCTGGAGTCACTGGGAACGTTACAGGTGAAACACAAATTCCCCATGGTTGGCCCATTGCTTTCCCACCTGTGGCTCTTTGTCTTCTTGGGCAGGGCACAGATAGCAGCTGGCCACCTGTGTGAGCCAAGGTCCCTACTGCCCTTGGAAGAAGCTTCTCACCTTGGTCACAGGCTGCCCTGTGGAGGTGGAACTCTCCCTGGAAAGTGCGCCAGCCTGCATCGGCTTCCCCTTCGCTTGATGGCTCATCGAGGGAGAACTTCCTTTAGAAAAATGTTTCCCAAAGCCAGGGCCAGGTTTTAACGGAACTGAACGAGTGCAGGCGAAGGAACTGTTCCTCCCCATCAGGCGAGGTGCTGGGATGAAGGTCAGGGATTGAGATACGTCAACCTGCGCCAGCTCCAGGGCTGGGCTGCTTCTGTGATCAGTGGCCCTGGAGGCGGCTGCTGGTGGGCCTCTCCAGAGGGAAGGGTCGGACATGGGGGTGGGGTTGATGTCCCAGGTAGACCCCATCGCTTCCCTTCTGCACGCCCTTGCTCGAAATGCCTGTCTTCACAATTCCTATCCTGCCTGTGATCTGCAAACGGTTTGTGGCACTTCATTTGATTGAAATGGGCACAAACATTAGCTTACATTTGCCCATTCATATTTTCTTTCTAGCTAATGCATTGTTTATTGAGCACCTACCATATGCCAGCCACTTGGGCATTCAGTATTGAGTCAGACACACTTGGGATCCCCCTACCCTCAGGGAGTGAGCCTGTAGATCCCTTGTGATTCCTGTGGGCGCGTTTTCTGTCAGACAGAGCACTCGGCACAAGGTTGTGTGGTGGGTCTTCCACACTGCTCTGGCTGGCTGCCGTGTGCCTTTGGGAAGCGTGAGAGGGTCTGGGAGTTGTCCGTGTTCTGCCACAGTTGATGACGAAGGTGGCAGGGTAGACAGCATGGGTGTTGTGTGTGCTTGACCTCGGCACTGAGGAGCTGTGACTCAGACCTGGTGAGTGACAAGAGCCATGAGGGGTGCTTTGGGTGAAAGGAAGCTTCCAGTCAGGCCTTAGCTAAGCAGGAAAGGAAAAAGCCCCTCAGGAAGGCACCATGGAGAAAGCTGAGTGAGCCCGGCTTCCAGTGGCTGTGAGCTCTGAGACCCACCTGGATGTGCATGGCGGGAGGGGGGCGATGTGGCCTTACTCTCAGAGAACTGAATACTTAGACGGGTTCGGCTCAGGGAGGGGCCCCCTCTGCAGCCTGGTAAGAGGTGGAAGCTGGGTGAGCTCTGAGGGGACGTAGGCCACGGTTGCCACTTAGGGAGTTCATCCTGAGGGTGCCAACACTTTTATGGCATCTGTCTGTGCCAGCTATGAAAGGAGCTGCTTGGAAATAGAAAATATTTGGAGCCAGATGGGAAACTAGACAGGAATTGGCCCCTGGTTCTTGTGTGCATGGAAGTTTTCCTAAAAAGGTCAAGGAATAAGCATAAGCAAAAGAAGCCGTCAGGACGGTGAGTGAGTTAATGAACGCTCCTGGAATTCAGTTTGTGTCTCCTGGCAGGCATCGCACCCTGGGTTTTTAAGCACAGGACACATCGGAATCCCTGTGGCTGCTGGGGCAGGGGTGGAGTTAGAACCTCATCCACAAATTCTCATTCACCAGCAGGGGCTTGGGGAAGTACCCCGGGGCGCCCATCGGTCCCCAGAGCTAGTGTCTCTCCAGATAGCTGGCGGGACGCTCTCGCTCAGTGATGAATGCCACTTGTCAAAGTTCTAGCAAATTCTTAGCAGTGCACGCACAGATGTTTTAAAGTTGTCATCGTTATAGAATAAACACTTTTGGGTATTCCGCTTCCCAGAAAGGTTTTATCCTAGCTGATTCGCGTTCGCCCATTTAGGCTTTTTATTCAAAAACTTTTCTGAATGCATTAATGAGCATCATGTGTGCTTGTTTCAAGGAGCCAAGTTAAGAAAGTGTGTGGAGAGGAACCACTTTCTTTGGGATTGTATCCGAAAAGAGTGACAAGCTACTGCGTGTGTGCCACGTGCATTTTTCCTGCCATAAAATGTATTGCCTTTTAATACGAAGCTACGTTATAAATTGTTAGGATTTGTGCTGCTTCAGAAAACTAACACCTTCCCTCAGCACATATGATAAACTGTCCCCCCAGTAAGGGCTGGGGTTTGGGATGCCCTCGCCCTTGCTTTACATCTCCTCCTGTACCCCAGCCCATCGGTCATCCTGGCTGGTGGGCTTCCCTGGCTTAAGACCGCTGTGGATGGGAAGGATGCAGAAGCTATGCTTTAGTCTCAGCTTTAATATTTTAATGAGCCTGCAAGCCTGGCTGCTTGGGCGCCTGGGATTTCTGAGCACGGGTAGAAGGATGTTCATTAGGAAGCTCTTGTTTCAGATTCTCAGAGAAACTCCCCATTAGGAAAGATCTTTCAGCAGCGTGGCTAGGAAGAAAGAAAAGGGAGGGGGGAAGCTCTTGGCTGTAAGCATTCAGAGGATATTGTATCAGTAGTCTGGGTTCTAAAGATTCACTTCTAAGAATTAATTGGAGCAAATACATCTCAAGGGAGGGGAAGAAAGGTTTGCAGAGCAAGGACTGTGGTTGTTGTCCTTGCAAGGGGCGGACTCCTTCATTTCACAGCTGAATCAATACCACAACTAATTATTTCTAGTTATCTTTTATGGGTTTGTAAGACATTTCTTTTGTTCTGTGCCATAAAAGACCCATTGTTTGATCAGTGACTGACTAATTATGATAAGTAATTTGAAACATTCCTGATGAAACTTGTCTGTTAATTAACATCAATAGCACATGGAAATTAACAGGACAACAAAGTCTTAGTCCGTGGCCTGGTCCCGGGAATGGATGAGCTCTCTCCGTGGCATGCCCAATAAACCCAAATTGCCAATGGTTAAAAATATTAAACAGGTGGGGAGGTCTGACTCACCTTGGAGGAGGACTTGCTGCAGAATGGCCCAGAGGAGCACTGAATACTGCAAGGGAGGAGGAGGTAACCAAATGTCAACGGGCTGCCTGGTCCTAGGGCTGAGAAGAAAGGGTCCATTTTTGTTTTGTTTGTTTGTTTTGTTTTGTTTGTTTTTTAAGCTTAATTCCCAGTTACATTGATTCCATCATGATCTGAACTGAGACTTTAGTAAATGAAAGTGTGTATCTGAAAGGCTGCAGTATGGGCTTATTGGCAGTGTCCGCTTTATGGTAACTACCATGAAAACTTCTAAGTTTCATCAACTCAGTGGCTTTTCTTTTATGCTTTTAGATTTCTACCTGGACAAGGACTGGTACTATATCCACAGATAGGAGACAAATTGGATATTATTTGCCCCAAAGTGGACTCTAAAACTGTTGGCCAATATGAATATTATAAAGTTTATATGGTTGATAAGGACCAAGCAGACAGATGCACTATTAAGAAGGAAAATACCCCTCTGCTCAACTGCGCCCGGCCAGACCAAGACGTGAAATTTACTATCAAGTTTCAAGAGTTCAGCCCTAACCTCTGGGGTCTAGAATTTCAGAAGAACAAAGATTACTACATTATATGTAAGTATAACTCTATTCCTTTCTGTTTTAGAAATTAGGATAAGCTAAATAGGTTTGTATCATTTCTTGTTTTCTTGTGGTATGTAGTTTGGTAAAAGTCCATGCTTAAAAGTTGTCTGCTTTTTCTTTTCAAACAAAAACTTTTATTAAATTTGGGTCCCTGTAGTAACAGTATTAATTTAATGTCAATACCCAAAGAGGGGGAATCAAAACTCCTAGGGTTCTTACAATATTGAAATAAATGAATTATATGAATGTACTCAGCATCTCTAGCACAGAACCATTTTTAAGGACCATTGGTGAGATTTTGATAGGTAAATCTGTGCAATGCCTTTTCTCTTCACCCACCCATCCATCCACCCATCCATCCATCCATCCATCCATGCATCCATCCATGCATCCATCCATCCATCCACCCATCCATCCATCCATGCATTCCTCTAGTGTTTGTGCTGTACCATGACCATGCTTCCGTGCTGGAGACTCACCAGGGAACAAGGTGGCAGAGTGGGGCACGTTCCTCATGCAGTTGTCAGTCTAGAGGAGATGGGGTGCAGGGTTGGAAGGATGGGGCTTCCAGGCGCAGCACCTTGAGGCGTGGTCATGTCAAAGTCGGACTTAGGAGATAAAGACAAAGCTTGGGTCTGCTTACTGAGTTATTTTATAACTACAAAACCTGGCACATTGTTTCAGGAATGGGTGGTCCATGCCCGCTGGATTTTATCTGCGGCTGTGAAGCCCAAAGATTTCCTGAGCACATCGGGAACTGGCACCAGGCCAGCGTTGTCCCCGGGACACTGGATTTTGTCACATTGATGTCTGGGAGATTGAGACAGCTGTATGCATGATTCAAGCAATAAAATGCTTTTCTAGAATTTTTGTAGCTTAAAGTTATACTCTTAACTGGGTTGAATTTTCGTCTGCTTCCAGAGACTGTAGCTCATTAGGGAACTGCTGTCTGCTGGCTGGGGTCCCCCACTGCTCGGTGATCAGATTAAAGGCCTGGCTTTCTCCACCTGTGAGCTGCTCTGGGAGCACAAAGCCAGCAGTTCCCTGAATATTTATCTAGTGCCCCTTAGTATGTATTTTTTTTTACTAGGTTAGTAATTAAAACAAAAGTGGTCATAGACAAGTAATTACGTCTGTTGCTGTGAAATGCCACGGAGACTGAAAAGCTGTCTTGAAGCCAACTTGATACACACAGCACTGCTTTCCAAGGATAAGGTTCAAAGAAAAGGAGAGAGTACTAAATTATGTGTATATGAATAATTGTCATAAAATGAAAGTAAAAGCATTCTGAATTGAAACAAGGCAGATGGGATAGTACAGTGTATGAAATAATAGAAAAGTCTTTGAGGATATAGTTACAAGGTAAAATAAATGGGAATCTAAGTTTTTGGGAAGCCTGAAAGTCTATGTTTTTAAAGATCAGGTAAAGAGCTTCCCCACCCCCACCCCCTGGTGGAAGCTAATGCCTAGATTTTTTAGGGGACAGAAATTGACCTCAGATGAATTTGTGCAAAGACTATGGCCCTGGGTGGAGTGGCGGGTGAAGGGGGGCTGCGGGCACCTGGGGACCCCACGGGCCACAGTGGTGAATGCCGCTCCACAGACACGGGGGCTCCGAACCAGGCGTCTCCCACACACAGGGGCAGCCCTGGACTGATTGTCTCCTCCTACCTTAGTTTATAACATTTCTAAGTTCCCACTGGGTACAGTCGGGATTTCCATAAACAGGAAAAGTTTATCCATTCTTCAGAACTAATATGCAAGAAATGCAACTAAATAAATGATTTACCAACAAGCCTTTGCTTGAGCATTTCATAACTGCTTTGTAGCGAGGCATGAGGAATTTGTGCTGAGAAGCATAGTTTGTAATTGTGATATAAATCTACACGGTAACGGCGCCTCTTACGTTTCTTTCCTTGGAAGCTCATTATGCCATGGTAACGGGTTCACTGCAGGTAGCCAAGCTGCTCTGGCCTCCCAAACTCTCCCTAGAATTATGATTTATTGTGCAAAAGAATAGGGTAACTTGGGGTAGGTGAATCCTAAAATAGAGTTTCAGGGGGTTTCAGGTTTGAAACAATGAGGAGCTGTTTAAATGTCACCCTGGAGAGATTCCGAACAGGGCTCAGAACTTTCCCGGGAATTCCAGTGACATGCAAAGCTTTGAGTAGGGTTGAAAGGCTTCCCCTAGTCATGGGCAAAAGAGGGCATCGCAGATACGTGGGCGTCTGCGGAAGCCAGCTTCTCACCCACCCTGTAGCCTAGCTCACCGACATGCGAGTTTCCCTTGCAAGGAAATGAGCAATGTGAGCTACTCATTTTAAAATGGTCCTAAAAATCAATGTTGACTTCGCGTTGCTCCTGCAAGTATCCCAAGGAACCAAAACCAGTTAAGGGGTTTCAAAATGCTACTACTTTCCTTTTCAAACAAACACAGCCACACACAGCCACAAACCCACTCTGTTCCATCTGCCTTCAGAAGAAGGAAAGTGCTTAAAGATGGTGCTTTTTATATCAGTGCATTTGAAAGACAGTGTGGGGTAGCAGCATGACGGAACATACTCAGATATACTAGTATGGTGCTGGGTCAGAGGCCTGACTCACTGTGAGACAGTAAATAAGATTGGCATTTGAGTTGCTAGGAGATAGCATAAGTTTAGCTCCAAGTTTAGGGTCTGGTTGGAAGGCACCTCCACCGCTGAGAGTATTTAACTTCGTGCTTATTGTGTGCTTCTGTGGAAATGACATCAGAGTGGGGACCAAGCATGGGGACCAGTATTGAGTAAGTCCCCACATGAGGAGTGTTTGTGAAGAACTGGGCCAGGGACCCAGAGTCCTACATCTTAGTCCTGCCTCCTGAGTTTAATGAGAAAAGTTACTTTGTTTCTTTGAACTTTAATTTCCTTCTCTAGAAAATACTTTGACTGTTGGTGTTGGTGAGGTTTTATCATGGAATACAAATCTAATGCAGAATCACCTGTAGGTGTGGTTCTCTGCTGACACGGACGCTAAATTCTTGAAAGACTGGCTTAGATGTGTTGTGTTACCTGATTTAAGAGTCACTGCATTTGATTGCAAAGTAGGTATTAATATCTAATTGGAACTGTACTTTTAAGCCTATCAAGTATCCACTACATTCCCTGAAGAAATGACAAAATGATACACATGCTCATTAGTTCTTCTTATGGATGAATATTTGCTTTGACACATGGCAAAACTATATATATACATACATGTTGTCTTCATGTTTAGCACTGACATTTTCAAGTAACCTATTTTAGTCATTAGCTTTGGGCTTAGTTCACATAATAAAATCTCCTACTCATTAAAAGATCCAGAGATGGGAATGTTGTGACCACTTGGTCTGAAAAGCTCCCTGTTCTTCATTACAGTCGGATCCTTAATTACCTTAAAAGCAGAGTCAGTATTTTACATAACCTGTAGTTATTTTTATCATGTCTTTAAAATTCTTCCAATGTTTGTGAAATAACCGAATGTTCAGGGAAGTGCTGTTGGACATAGTAAATGTTCAGTTTACTGCGTGGAAGGCATTCCTGTGTCTCCAGCCTTCGCCCATAAAGTCTCCTTGGAGGCGCTTCCCACGCGGGGGTGACAGCCGCTTGCAGAGCTGACAGCCCGGAGCTGAACGGTCCGGCAGGTTCAGTGTGCCAGGCTTTGCACTGTTGACTGGAGGACGGGCTGCTCGTTGAGTCTCAGCACCAGTCAGGCTGTACCGGTCTGTGTTTCACTAGAGAAACAGATACAATACAGATATGCAAATGTATAGGAGTTTACAAGATTGGCTCACAGAGGTCTCCCGCAGAGTTGGATGAGGAAGAGTGCAGAGGGTGACCCTGCACACTGGAGACACTGGAGACCGAAAGGGTTCAGTCCCAGGTCTGGAGGTCATCGCAGTGTCCTCTGCGAATCCACATCAGGAGGCCGATGGATCTGTGACAGAAGCCTGAAGTGTCTACACCGAAAGGCGGAAGGATCCATGGCGAAAACTGAAGACTCTGTGCTGAAAGCTTCGTCCAAGACGAAGGCTAAACTGGTGCTCTTCCAAAGAACAGAGGCAGATTCATCCTTCCTCATGTCCCCTGTATTCCACCCGGGGATGAGCTGCCCTGGGGCAGGTCCTCTACACCCCAGGATGTAGAATTGCTGAGCTAATTGAGTTAAGCTCCCAACTAAACTTCTCAAGCTGACAACACTCCATCAGCCATCACACAGGCGACACACCCACAGGAGACTCTCGTGACACTACCAGAGCTGTGTGAGGCAGAGGTGGAGGGGAAATGAAGGCCATTGTGTTAATACTTTTAGGTGATCAGTGTTATAACAGGGCTGGAGGCAAAATAATATTCATAGAAAACTCATTGGTTTTGTTTTATGTGGCTTTGGCTTTATTTTACTATAAACTTCTGGCTAAGTCATGATCTTGAGCCATAGTCTGTAAGTTTCTAAAGACTGTCAGGTTAAAACTTCTGTAATGCAGGTGCACCCTGTGGTTTCTCAGTGGGTCTTCAGTTTCTAGTTGTCCCTCATAAACACTGAAAGAACCAGGAGGACCTAGCATTTCTTAGACCTCTTCTTGACTTGATTGTCCAAAGCAATGCTTTTTTACAAGAACATGCAAAATTGGAAGTTTCCACAAGCACTTTTATCATTTTTAGGCCTGTATTACGACTTTAAGCAAAATCACAAAAGATAGTAAAGTGCTTCCATGAACGTGATGAAGCAACACACTGAAAGAGCCAGAACAGGACAGGGGGTTACATCTGATGTTTTTTGTTTTTCCTTCCTACTTTTGATTTGCTTATTTCCAAGGGGTAGGTTTGACAAGTGGCACTAGCATATACTGAGACCTCTTTCCTTAGCCAAATAGTTACAGGAGCTTGCAAATATCCTTTGACATACAGAATCTTTTAGAATGCATGACATCCATAAAGTAATTACGTACTTTACTTGATGAATTATTAATGCATGATAAATGTAGCAAAAGCTACCCTTGCATCCTTAAATATAGCGAGTACAGCAATGTGGCAGCATTATCCTGTCAGTGGTCCTCTGGCTCAGGGGTGACAATTCATATCTGATGCCTTGCACGGAAGTGCTAATTTCAAGCATTTAAACACACTTGTATTTTCCTCTGCAACTGTGTTGTGCTCTTTCTGCAATGGACTGCTCGTAAGAATCTGGCAGAGACTGTACAGGAAGGCGCCTCAAAGCCGAATAGCACCCCTGTCCTGACTCTGGCTCTGGCAGCCCTGGACTCTTGGGAGCCCTTCCGTCGGCCTCTGATGGAGACCTCACGGGACCTGTTCTCAGAGCCGATGTGGGTGTGCGTGGGGTAAGGCGTTGCTCACTTCCATGCCTGGCATAAGGATGCGTTCACTGCAGGGCGGGAGGAAGCAGGAGACTGTGGGCTGCAGGTGTTACTGAAGTTCTTCTGCGCTTGGGCTGTCTTTACCAAGGGGTGTACTTGTCTGTGTCATTTTGTTCCTGAAATCACCCGAGCTGTGTAGCAGTACTTTGTCGGCCCTAGAGGACCCACGGACGAGGAAGCATCTTTGGATACTTGTCACCGGGGGTCCCACGTTGCACATCAGCGGCCCCTCAGGGTTTTTCTCAGGTCCCGTGGCCAGGAAGATGGTATTTGTTGGCCGTTTGAGCAGTATCCAGAGCGGTGGGAACAGTGTGTCAGAATGCCCACGTCGGCGGGACTGGCTGGAGGAGCACATCGGTCCACTAGTCTGATAGCTAGAAGCTTTGTTTCT
Organism: Dasyprocta punctata; assembly: GCA_004363535.1. Taxonomy (NCBI): domain Eukaryota; kingdom Metazoa; phylum Chordata; class Mammalia; order Rodentia; family Dasyproctidae; genus Dasyprocta; species Dasyprocta punctata. Next base: position 52,831 of record RJWM01010799.1, read on the forward strand.
GGTGTTCATTTGCATCATTGAACTCCTTTCTACCAGTGTGGCTGCCTCTTCCCGTGCTGGAACAAGGCTCCTGTGGAGCAGAGTATGGAGGAAACCTGGTTCTTTACATGTCACCAGCGAAGTCTCAACACCATGTTGAAGCTTCAGGTCTGATGAGGCACCATGACCTCTGCCAAGCATCTCACAGATGGCTGCAGGGCCGGGACAGGATGAGGCTGTGGTGGAAGGAGGTGTGGATTCCAATGCAAGGCCATCGGCTGGGCAGGGGTGCCAGCTCCTCCCAGGGTCCTGTGACGGCCATTGCTTACCCCTGCGTGACCACACAAAGAGAAGATGGCTATGACTCTCAACGTGCGGAGAAGATGTTGAGGGATAGGGAAAGACAAAACAGCATGGATGCAAAGCAGATTGAAGAGCAGATGAGAAATGAAGGATGTGACTTAGAGAAAGAGGATTATTTCGGAATGACTCAGTGTAACACTGCCTCTGTTGTTTCATAAAGAGCATCTTAATATCTCTAGCCTCTGTATTTATAGCTTTTTAAAGGTTCACTTAGATTTATAAATAATTGAGCAATGCTGGAGACCTTGTGTAAGCGTAAAAGAGGACAAGTTTCTTTAACTGCCTTTAAATATTCATCATGATGATAAAAATTTAGAGCAAAATAAAGCACTTAAAAAAAATAGCCAAGAGGCATCCACAGACATAAGAATGATTACTTGCAGAAAACCGATTTCAGAGCCGCACATTTGTTCACGTGCTAAGATCACAGTCTGGGTGTTGGTCCGCTGGGGAAGTGTCCTGGCCTTCGCTGGCGCGCGCCTCACCCCCAGGTCTGCAGATGCAGGTGACGGAGCAAAGTGAAGCCTGGACAGCGCGGAGAGCTCCGTGTGGCTCCACGGCCAAGAACTGTCAGGGCGACACTCGGTCTCAGGTCCCTGGACCTTTGGGCCAGGACTGGTAGGCAGAGCAGCATCTGCAGGCTCATTCGCTAGGGTGCCAGCCTCCGTGGCGCACGTGTCGTGAGATAAAGGCAATGCAGCGGCAGAGCTGCACACATAGCCATAGTCAGTAGGCTCATGGGGTATAAATGATGAGCTTTCTGCTTGTCTCTAACACCTCTGCACTGATTCCTTAGCATCCATTGTGCCCGTGTAACTAATTTCAGTCTTTTGTAACAAAGCAGAACTAAGAAAATCCTACAGGGTAAGCTGTTGCATGTGCCCATGGTCCCAGCTACGTGGGAGGCTGAGGCAGGAGAATTTCTTGAGCTCAGGAGATTGAGGTCAGTCTGGGCAACAAGGGAAACTCCATTCTCAAAACAAATAAAAGCAGCCTACAGGATAGTAAGAAAGGAGGATGTGCCATAGGAAAAAGGTGGTTATCATGAACGACTTGTTAGATGTTTTGAAGTTTCCTTTTCTTTTTACAATTATTCCATTTCTTCGATAAACTTAAACTGTTGTTAGAACATCAGTAAGCACTCTGAACCCCTCATTAGCTGTTTAGTAGTTATTAAAAATACGAATCTGCCAAATCTACAAAGAGTGGCAGTCAGAGACTTTAAATTTCCTTAGCCAAGTGTAAGTGCTGCTGTTTTGATGGATGAATGGACGGGTGAACAGACAGATGGATGGACAGATGGACAAATGAATTGGCCTGGCCCTGAAGAGGCACATAATTGATTCCATTACAGAGGAGCCAGGCTGTGGTTTGCTCAAAGATAGTTCCGCTTGGAAAGTGGCCTTTTTTCATTAGCGAAGTAGCTAAGTTTGGTTGTTCATGGTGTTAAACCAGGAGATGAAGGTATTCTTTGATTGAAGCAAACATGTGGAAAATTGCCCTGGATTCTTAGAATATAGAACAAGTCCCCCAAATGGAGAAAGGTTCACGTGTAGGGCAAATTCAGACAGGGGCACTTTATCGGGGTTACTGCTGGTCTCTCAGTGGTCAAAGCAAATAACATCATGTCCCTCTAAACTATTATGCCAGGAGAGTGACACATTTTCTCCTCCGCAGTGTTATGTTCTAAACTGTCAGCAGACATTAATTCTGCAAGTGGTGAAGTCCTACCACCTGGAGATGAACTCGGCCTCCGGCGGACGCTTTCCACTCCAGTGCGGCGCGGCCCGCATTACCGGGTCATTAATATCATTGCAGCCCATTAGGGACGGGCGAGTGGGCCAGCGGTTTGGGGGGGGTGTGCCCTCCCCCCCACACCTGTGAACTTTGCACTCTGACCTTTCCCTCGCTAGACTTTCCCCTATTGCTGCAAAGATATTTTAATAATTAAGACTTACAGACTACAGACTGGGCACTGGATTGTGTGCTAAAAATAATTCCATACAACACAGGCACCTTCATGGTTCAGAATATTTTCGTTAGATTTTATCACTTTCTCTGAACCAGGAAATATAATTTTTAAAAATCTGGATACTTCATCTAATGGAGACAATAGCAAGTTGTGGTTTATCTTTAGAACTATTATATCATTCGTTTTTTTTTAAAAAAAAAATCTGAATTTAGTCATTACCATTGAAATAATCATCTGGCCACCTATTTTTAAAACACAATTCTTCTTTCTGAGTAAGATTTGGCCCATATTACGGTTGATTCTCCTGTGTGAAGGTAATTATTGTTTTACTTTTGACTAAAATGTCCTCACTGTATTAACATTGTCTGAATCACCATGGCTGTGAGAGCCCTTGAAGTATAAGACATGAAAAGATTTTTTTTTTTTTACCGAATCTTGTTGAAATTTTTTAACCTAATGAGAAATTCTAATTGGATAAATCATCATAACTTTAGCGATAAAATTTTAGACCTAGAAAGCAATGTTTCTCTTCAACTGAATTCATTAAAAACCCAGACACCAAGTAGCTGCAAGTAGTAATTTTGAGGGGTATAAAGCAAAGCACGTCCTAAATAATCTCCTATGTTTAAGGACTTGAAGGGAAACAGGAGGCGGTTTATTGCCAGCATTGTTTGATCTTTCACCCAGAAGTGTCGGGGTACTGGGCTGGTCTGGAGTGGACAGGTTGAGCATCTTTGATCTGAAAATCTGAAATCTTTTAAGACTCTAAAATCTAAAACTTTTTGAGAGCTGACATGGCAAGTCTGTGCAAATGTCCCCCAGTGCTAAATTCCAAAATCCCCAAACCTCCAAAATCTGAAGTTCATCTGGTTCCATTCACTCAGATAGAGGACCCACAACCTTGATTTCCTTTCTTGGTATGCACACACATGCACACATATGTAGACACAGACACACACACAAGCTTTCTCTGTTTTTCTCCGTGGATGGCTGGCGATTTCTCAAGACCACTGTCGGAGATAACGGTGGCTTCCAGCATCCTTGATGATTCCCAATCTCTTCATCTTTGTGCGGTTTTTAGTGGCTGAAAGCTGTCTGGAAGAGCTACGATGCCACGTGTGTGTTAGGCGTGGGGTCGGCGCCCACGTGTGGTGACCATCCCCGTCCTCCCTGCACACACTCCCAGACCAGCTGCGCAGTGTCCTCCTGTCCTGTCCCTGACCCAGAGAAAGAAGCTAAGGAATCGCCGTCATTGGAAGCTTTGAGGTCCACGTGCAGGCAGCTGCAGCTCACTGAGAAGCTTTAAGGTTGTTCATGTCTTTTAAAACTTCTGCTTCAGAGCTGCCAGTGGAATATCCCAGCACGGCTCACAGTAAATAAATAAAGTGAAACCGTTTTATCCCAGAACATCCATCCAGTTGTGCTTGATTCATTTTTCAGTGCTGGAAAATGGGGGATGGGAGGGTCTCGTGTCTCCCTTTATGAATTCGCTTTTTTTCCGAAACATGCTGCTTCGAAGAGAAACTAATTAATTGTGTTGTATGGAAGTCAGTGAGGCTCAGCTCGTTATTACTTCTTTATGCATGATTTGCTGCTTTAAAATTTCAAGACACAACCTTAGCCAGGTGGTTTTAATTCAAGTGATTCTTCCCATCAAACTAGAACAATGTTTCCTCCGGGCAAGAAACTCACACACTCTCCCCGCTGTCCCCTAGCTGGGATGACCCAGTGTCTCAACTGAGCAATTCCCCTCCCAGAATTAGAGTGCAGCCAGCCTGAGCGAGTGCTGTCTCCTCCTGCGGAGCTCTGAAAATGTTTTCTTCCGTACTTCCCTTTCTAAAAAGGAGGCCGTTTGGAGAAGTGTGCTATGATTCTTGCTTTAGCATAAGGCGGACAGCATTATACGATGCAGCGCTGTAGGATTTGAAGCAACACTGATTTTAAGCTAAATGCTCGCATTGAGCCCAGAGGAAAATCAGAATAACACAGTCTGCGTTTAGCCAGAGTGAAAAGCACAAAAAAAGGGAGCGTTCAGGAGTGAATTTTTCCTCTTCTTCTGGGCAGATTATACACATTATACTTATTTTGTTAATTAACTTTTTTAAAGCCAGGCATTTATTTTTGGCCTCTTGTGAGGATTTCATTTCAGACCTTCGTCCTTCTGATTAGTATCTTGAAAGATAACCACGCTACTTAAAGTAGGAAGCCACCTTGAGTTCTAGAAATCGAATCCTTTTTGCTGGGGAATATATTCTGAATTCCTTGTCAGATTCTGAACTGAGCTGAGGAGACGTGGGTGGGTCTTAGCTTCCTGAGCTGTATACTGCTGTTATACTGTTGCACTTTTTATCAGCCTCGTCTCCCAGCCCCTTGCCTTACACACAAACGTTCAGAACCCTTGATAGAAGAAGACAATCCAGCTTTTCCTGTCGTGTTGGCTTTGAGGTCACGGCTTTGCTGTCTGTGCTTCTCACTGGAATGCACCTTTTGGCACTCCTGGGCTTCAGCTCCTCCGAAGTCTTTGTGGAGAGTAGGGAGGCCGGTGCCCAGGAAGTTCGGCCTCTGAAGCCCACGTTAGCAGGGCTGGGCTTGCGGGCAGGAACAGTGCGAGTAGAGTCTATCAGTGGTTTTTTTAAAGTGTAGTTTGCGGGACGATTGAATGAGAGCGAGTTAAGTGGAGTTCTGTATACAGATAAGGTTTTGGTCTTTATCATTCTGTGGTTTTCATGACCCTGTATGCTTCCTTGCCTATCTTTCTTGGGTGGAATTCTCTGATGAGTTGATATTTGCTTTCAAGTAACCATTCCATACCAATAAGCCCTTTCCTTACCAGTCAGCTACATTTTAGAATAGCTTAATGTATCCTCCGAGGTGTTACTGTGTCTCGATATTCCTTCTCTCCTTAGAACCTGAGAAGCCTCCTTCATAGGGGTGCTTTGGCAGGGAGCGGGGGAGATGCCTTATTTCCTAATCCATGTGAATGAAACCCACATAGGGGTCCAACTGGATCAGCTGGAATCGCTATCTAACTAGCAGTCTCTCACCAACCCGATGGTCAGGGTGCGGCGGTGTGAACAGCAGCATCCGAGCATCTCGGGGGTCCCGCGTCACCGCCAGGTGCAGCAGTGCGCATGCGCTGCATCCTCTCTCTCTCTCTCTCTCTCTCTCTCTCTGTCTCTGTCTCTGTCTCTGTCTCTGTCTCTGTCTCTCTCTCTCCCTCTGCCTGGCCTTGCCAGCTAGCCTTCTCCAGTGTGGACTGGGCCCGGCGACCCTGCAGTGGCCAGCGCAGATGCGGGTGCTGCCTGCGCCCAGCCGGACATGTGGGCACCGTGCACCCAGGGTGCTCTTTAGCCGGGCGGTTACGTCCGCCACCAGAAGTCAGGCCCTGGGCGGCGACACAGTGGCTTCTGTCTCCTACATTCAATTAGACCCCTGGAGGCAAAGCTTTCAGGAGCGAACTATAAAATGCCCATGTCTTTACGAAGCCTGTCTCCCAGCTGCGTGGGGAAACTCTTCTAAGTAATTTTTAATTTTAAAAGGCTACTCTTTCCCCCTTGAGCCAAGGGGAGCAACGTATCTGGGTACTAAAAGCTTAGGTAGAGCAATGTTATTTTTTCTGTCTCTCCCTCAATGATTAAATGCAATTTTATCCACTTAGTAATACTATGATTATGTCTGCATTAGATTATGCTGGTGGAGAAATACAAAGGAGAACTAAATGTTACGAGATAACCATTTATTTTTACTCTTTCTCTTAAGTTAAAAACTCCCAGGACTTTCAAATGGAAAATAAAAATAATCACAAAATTGTCTCTTGAAATGGAAATAGATTACTCCTGAGCACGAGCCATTGTCTTTTGTGTGTGTGTGTGTGTTTGTCTTGGTAGTTTTTGACGTCAGCTGCTGAGCCTTTCAGCGCCCCTGGGTGTCCGGCTGCGGCGGACAAGTCAGCGCTGGGCCTCGGGGAGGGGTTCCTAGGCGGGGTCATCGTCCCTGGGAGTGATGTGTATAGATGTTTATATCAGCTATGAGATGGAAGTCGCTCTGAATTATGCCAGGGCTACCTTCCGAGTCTCAGTGAGGGCTCATTCTGAGGAGAGGGCTCTTCTGTGACCACGTGGGTCGCTCCGAGTTCGTGGCCCGTCTCTATCACCGTGGAACTCGCCCTGTGGTTTGCAGTGCGGCCTGTTGGGAAGCAGCCGGACCCCAGGGTGGCTGTTTTAACCTCAGCGATGGACGTCCTCGGGGTCGGCCAGGGCTCCTTACAAGTGACGGGCAGCGTAAAGGAGGAGGGGCAGAGTGTGCGGCGTGGAGCGCTCTGTCCCCCGCCCGCCAGGCACGGTGGCCTCCCGAGGCTCCTCTCAGGACGCGAAGGCCCCTCCACCCTCATTCACTGAGGAAGGGGACTCGGAGAGGTGCACATCAGTGTCCCCCTGAAGGATTGGTTTCCCTCTTCCTGTCTTGCTCAGTCAGGGGTGTGAGTTACAGACCGCAGTGCAACGGGAAGACCTGAGGTGTCCTTGGCACCTGGGCATGGTTGGGACAGCGTTGTGGGTCAGGATGGGGAGCTGGGTGCAAATTCACCCATGCTCCGAAAAGGCATCAATGTATGAGTTAAACCAAAAAAGGTCAGCAGTAGGACAGACCCCCGCCACTTTCCCGGGACAGCCTGGATTCTCCGGTGGCTTTCCCCTCAGCAGATACGGTCTGAGTTAGATTTGAGAGTGCCTCAGCTCCGCACATCCTTTAACTTTTTTTTGGAGTCAGGGTCTCACTATGCAGTTCAAGCTGGGCTTGAGCTCACTCTGTAGCCCAGGCTGGCCTCACTCACAGCAATCCTCCTGTCTCAGCCTCCTGAGTGCTAGAATTACAGGCATGCGCCACCATCCCCAACTCTGTTAACGTTTTTTTTTTTACTTTTCAATCTGAATCTTTTTTCCTCAGTACTAATGCAAGCAACTGTCTTTTCCCTCCCCTTTGTTTTCTGTGCTATATTTCAGGTGCTGTATTGTCATTTATTAGCTTAGTATTAAAATGTTTAGCAGGAAGATTACAGTTATTTCAGTGCACTTTTGCATAGAGGTGCATTTATGTGCATTTTGAAACATAAGCATTTGCACTCATCTACCACGGAGATCAGTTTTCCACTTTTGTCTAATGGCAGACATCCTAATTTTTGAAAAATTAAGTGGGAAAACTACAAACAATGAATCAAAGATTGTAGCACTGTGCTGATACTGTCAAGAAATAGTGTCTGTTCATGGGAAGCCGATTGTCTGAGGTCTCTGGGAGGAAAACTTCCTTTGAAATTTTAGCCACTTATGTGGAGGAGGGAAAGAAATGACCAGGCTGGAGAAATAGGCGCGGTGCGGGGGAGAGTAGGTTCTCAGACGCACACAAAGGTTTTGGGTGTTTACTTTTACTTATCTGCTAAACATTGTCTCCACAATATATAAGCGGATATTGTCTACTTACCCTCCCCCGCCCCCCCCCCAGTTATTATTATGGCAACTAGTGCCTATTTTCCCAGGAAAAGCTTAGTGTCATCAAATGCAGAAGCAAGAGCTGAACCGTGAGACTGTGAGGTTAAGCAAGTTCTCAGATAAGCAGGGAGACCGTCACGCACGCACCAGAGGCCGACTTTGGTGTTTAAGGCAGACAGTGAAAGTAGAAGTTGATAACTGAGGAACACAAGCAAGTAAATACAAGTCCCGTTCTTTCAGTCTCGCAGCTGCTCACGAAGTGTGTCTTTCCTGTCAACGCATGTGGACCTTGTGTGCTGCCCCGCTGTTTAGAAAACAGAATAACCTGGCTAAAATAAGAATGTCTTTGGGATTTTTTTTTTTTAAGCCAGAACATCTGTCTCTTTTTCAGAGGACAGTGTTAGGCAATCAAAGGAGAAGATGGCTTAAGTGGCCGAGGTGCATAGTGTAACTGAAACCCTGCGATTCATTAAAGCACCTGGCACCTACCTCTTCTCAGCTTTAGGTTCACAGCTATGCAGAGAACTCACCTGCCTCAAGACACAGACAGTACTGTGCTTAAGTAGAGCACAGTCGGCTAAAAACATCAATTACTGAAAATGGTCCCCAGCTCCCTCCTGCCCTGGGCCTTCCTGCTAAGCCAAAATGGGAGTCTGGTTGCTGGAATGAGACAAAGCTGCCTCAGCCTCTGCCCAAGGCGTGGTGACCACGTGTCCAACCTTCTCCCATGCAGAATTCTCCTGCACTGGGCAGCTGAGGTGGAGAAGTTGGTGGAGGTTGATCTTGGCAGTCATCACACATGGGTTCTTTCGCGTTTCCCCAGGGATGGAGGGAAGGAGTCAGACTTTAGAGATCTGAATTCTAGTTTACTTCTTAAGCCCATGTTAGACTGGAGGGAGGAAAAAAAAAACCAAAAGATGTAGTGTGGGAAGCTCCCCTCTTCATGTTGGCAGAACTTGGGTGCTTGGCAAATAGAACATCCGGCTAATGGTTCTTGAAGCAGGAGATCTGTAGTAGAGGAAGCAGGTGTCGTGAGATGATTACCCCGCTTGGTTCCAGATTACTGTGTTCACTCTGTGCTCATTCCAGTTTGGCCCCAAAGCATCAGGGTTGATGGGTGATGCCGCCCCTTGCATCTATAGGCTGCCTCTCAGGGTCACATGTGCGGCTGGGGAGTGCGCCTGGGCTCATGGGGAACCAGCCAGCTCCACACACCCGTGTTTCCAGCATCCGTTCCTCTTTGTTTCTTTTTTCTTTTTTCTTTTCGGCTTTCAGCATCCCATGCTTTGAGAAGACTTGTGTGACTTAAGAGTGAAGTCTTATTTTTCGAATTGTTTTTCAGACATTTCATGTTCATGTAACCTTGGCTTATTGATTTCCTGATTTTTTCTTTATTTTTTTTGTTTTGTCCATTTTATTTTCAATCAGCTACATCAAATGGGTCTTTG
>RJWM01010800.1:0-62067 GCA_004363535.1 Dasyprocta punctata
ATGTGTAGTGAGTGTTTAGAATAGACATCAACATTTTCACATTGGCTGTGTGCTTGCTTACAAAACCTAAAAGATAAATCAGAAATAAATTCCTATGTGAGCTAAAATGTAAACACAAACAAAAGTCTACCACAGAAAGCATCTTTGCTTTGATTGTCACGTGCAAGGTAGTCTTCACACATGACAAGTGCATGTTCCATGCACACATCTTGCTTACACTAACAGCACATGTGCTTAGCTTTACTTTCCTATGTGGCAGGCCATTCTTCTTCTTTTTTTTTTTTTTTTTTTTTTTTTTTGTGGCACCAGGGATCAAACTCACAACCTCACGCCTGCCAGGCAGGCACTTAAGCCACTGAGCCAAACTCGCAGTCCTAGTTTTTTTTTTTTTTTAATAGGGTCGCAGTATGTAGTACAGGTTGGCCTTATGCTCACATTTTAGCCCAAGCCGGCCTCAAACTCACAACCGTCTTCCTACCTCAGCCTCCTGAGTGCTGGGATTAAAGGTGTGCGCCGCCACGCCCCATTGTGACAGGTCATTCTTGTCACCTCTCGTCTCTTCCTGTTTTGTCAGTAGCTTGCTACCATGTTATCCACTGTGCACTTAGCAGAAAAATAAAATATGAATAAAATAAAATATCAAATGTGTAATGAGTTCTTAAAATAGACATCAACATTTGCACCTTAGCTGCTTACTTGGTTACACAACCTAAAATATACCATCAGAAATAAAAACCCATGTGAACTGTAATGAAAATACCAACAGAACTCTACAACAGCCGGGCGTGGTGGCGCACGCCTTTAATCCCAGCACTCGGGAGGCTGAGGTAGGCGGAGCGTTGTGAGTTCGAGGCCAGCTTGGGCTACAACGCGGTGCAAGGCCGACCTGAGCTACATAGTGCGACCCTGCCTCAAAAAAAAAAAAAAAAAAAAAAAAAAAAAAAAAAAAAAAAAAAAAAAACAGGGCCGGGAGTTTGGCTCAGTGGCTTAAGCGCCTGCCCTGGCAGGCGCAAGACTGTGAGTTCAATCCCCGGTGCCGCAAAAAAAAAAAAAAAAAAAAGAACTCTACAACAAAAATACTCTTTACTTCAATTGCCAAGGCAGTCTTTACATGACAATTGCATGTTCCATGCACAAGTACCACTTACACTGTTAGCACATGTTTTGTTTTCCTGTCCTTTCTGGTAGGCACAATCATTTTGTTTTCCTGTTGTTGTAGTAGGTCTTTGAGATGCTGCACCTGTCAGCTCACCAATGTGGTCCACAATTTTTTGGCTTATCTTTTCCTCTGCTATAAATGATCTTTTAAGAGTTTCAGTCTCAATCCTCTAAGGAAATTTTTCTGTGCTATTTTACACTTGTTATTTTCTTTGTAAACTATCAAAGTGTTTACGTACATGTTTATGATTGAGTAAAACATAAACATTGGCCAATGCTTTGTGTTTTGAGTGACATCTTTGTTACTGCATAACTCAACAACAACATGTAATCTCCCTTTTGTTTTGTTGTAGAAAGTTTCCATCTCAGACTTCCATTTTGTCCAGTTTCCCTATCAATATTTCCATCATAGTGCAATATTGACACCAGCAGTACCAGTTTGTTTTTCTTTGTCATATATGACACCAATACAAATCTTTCTGAAATCCAAAGATCATACCATATAATTCTCTGTTTTGAAATTGCAACATTTCATTTTTATTTTTTGAAACAGGGTCTCACTATGTAGTTCAGGTTGGCCTTGAATTCACTATGTAGTCCCAGCTGGCTTTGAACTTGTGGCAATCCTCTTGCCTCAGCATCCCAAATTCTGGGATTACAGGCATGCACCATCACACCCAGAACATTTCATTTGGCATTTCTGCTTTGTTCCCGCATGCACTTCCTACACTGGTTAAATTGCGGTCTGTTAGCAAATGTAACATTAATTGGAAATAAGCCAATTGTCAATTATAATATTCTGATTAGCTTGGGAGATGGAAGAAACAACTCTGTTCACTACATCATTTGATTTATTTCTATATGCATAAGGACCTGATGGCTGAGTTCCAGGATGAAGGTCTAAATTGAGAGCATAGTAAGGCTTTGCATCTACATGGGCATAAAATTTTATGCATATTTTGACCCATTGCTTTTCCATAAGTCTTTTATATTCCTGCAGTCACCATGAGAAATCCCTGCTAAGTACATCAGACCTATGAATGCTTTCAATTCAGCTGTTGAAATGTCATAATAAACACATTTTTAATATGACTATTTGTGCATACAGAATGTTTTACTTAGACTTCAGCCATTGTGTATTTTGCAGCATCTTGCAGCATTTTGTCAGTTACCATTTCCAATGTTGAATGGCAGTGCTGGCATTCTGTCCAATACTTTCACCCTTCCAAAGACCTTCACTATATTTTCAGACCAGTTCTCACAGTGGATCGTTCCACTTGGTTGCATCACCATTTCACAACATTTCCATCAACGTCATCATCATACACCCACACCACCATCAATACATGTTATGAAAGCATGTATTTTATCATAATGGATAATATTCATTATCCATGCATGAGTAATGTAATGATTCACCTCTGATTTCCTCCAAAACTTACAAATCTGATTTTTCATGTGCCATTATACGGAATTGGGCTCCTACTACCAGAAAAATCAAAAAACTTTTTAAAATAAGTCCTGGTATGAAGTGGGTATATTGGGCTTTCTGTGATGCTCAAATAAATATAAAATCTGTTTCATAGAGGATAATGTGGATGTATATCCTGGTTTCACACTTTTACACATGTGCACACACTTTGCCTTTCATCATACCAAATGAGTAAACAGAAAAATTACTTCCTGTATCCCACACGAAAAGGTACTGAGATGCACAGATGGCTACTATTACACTGAGGTAAAAATTTATATTAGAAAAGTAAGGGGTGTGTATGTGGCGCCCTCTGTTATGCTTGAAGAGATAAGATGGAAAACACAGAGGAAATGGACAGGTTCCTACATACATATGAATTAACAAAGCTGAATCAAGAAGATATAAAAATTTTAAATAAACCACTATCAGTCAATGAAATTGAAGATGTTATTAAAAACCTACCAGCAAAGAAAAGCCCAGCCCCCATCAGATTCACTGCTGAATTCTAAAGAAATTTAGGGAAGACATAATACAGTTACTTCTCAAGCTCTTTAATGAAATTGAAATGGAAGCAATACTCACAAATTCATTCCTGGAAGCAAGCAAGACCCTGGTACCAAAATCAGACCAGGATCCAACCAAAAAAGAGAACTACACCAATCGCACTAATGAGCATAGTTGCAAAACCTCTCAAAAAGATATGGGCTAACAGAATGTAGTAATAATCAATATTATACACCATTACCAAGTAGGATTCATCCCAAGGATGCAGTGATGGTTCAGCACATGCAAATCAATAAATGTGATATACCATATTAACAAAGCCAAGGACAAAAACCACATGATCATCTCAATCGACGCAGAAAAAAATATTTGACAAAGTCCAACACCCATTAATGATTAAAAAAAAACCCTACAGAAAACTAGAATAAATGGCCTTTATCTTGGAATGATAAAAACCATCTTTGACAAACCAACAGCTGGCATCATACTAAATGGACAAAATCTGAAAGCCTTTAATCTAAAATCAGGAACAAGACAAGAATTTTCACTATCACCACTGTTATTCAATATAGTTCTGGAGACAGTTGGAGCAATTAGACAAGAGAAAGAAATAAATGAAAAAGGATGGGAAAGGAAGAAGTTAAATTATCATTATTTGTGAATGGCTTGATACTCTACATTAAAGACCCCAAAAACTCCACCAAAAGATGTCTAGATTTAATAACCAAATTCAGTAGCATAGCTGGATACAAAATCAACACTCAAAAACTAATATCCTTCCTCTATACGAATCACAAACTCACTGAGAGAGAAATTAGGGAAACGACACCTTTCGCAGTAGCAACCAAAAAACTGAAATACCTGGAATCAATCTAACAAAGGAAATAAAAGTCCACTACATTGAAAACTTCAGTATTCTGAAGGAAGATATTGAAGAGAATATCAGAAAATGAAGATAGCCAGGAATGGCGGTACCTGTCTATAACCCCAGCACTTGAGAGACCAAGGCAGGAGTATTGCTGTGAATTCAAGGCCAGCCCGGGCTACATAGTGAGTTCAAGGACAGTCTGAATTGCATAGTGAGACCCTGTCTCAAAAGTCACCCCCCCAAAAAAGAGAAAGAAAATGGAAAGATATCTCTTGCTGGTGGCTAGAAAGAACCAATATAATGAAAATGGTCATACTTCAAAAATTGCAAACAGATTGAATGCAATCTCGATCAAAATTCCAAGAACATATCTCACAGAGTTAGAGAAGTAATCCTAATACTCAACTGGAAGAGAAGAGTCCTAGAATAGCAAAGGCAATTCTGGGAAACCAAGGCAAGACAGGGGGCATCACAAACACTGACTTGAAATTATACTACAAATGTACTGTGATTAAAACAGCATGGTACTGGGGGAAAAAAAGGAAGAAAAGAAAAAGAAAAAAAAAGACCCAAGGATCAACAGAACAGACTAGAAAATGTAGAAATAACTCCAGACATACTTAGCCACCTTATCTTCACCAAAGGTGCCAAATATGTACCCTAGAAGAAGGATAGCTTCTTCAATAAATGACGCTGGAAAAAAACTGGCTTTCCACATGCTGAAGTTTAAAACTAGATCCATATTATTCACCATGCCCTTAACTGAAATCAAAATGGATCAAAAATTTAAATACTAAAATAGTAATATTTTCTGCTGGAAGACTGAATAGGTAGAACTCTTGAAGACATTAGTATAGGCAAAGACTTTATGAACAAAACACACACTGGAAGAGAAATACCACAAAGAACTAACAACTGGGATCTCTTCTTATTAAAAAGCTTTTTCATGGCAAGCGAAACCACCAACAGAGTGAAGAGACACCCCGTAGTGTGGGGAAAATTTTCTGCCAGCCACTCCTCAGACAAAGGACTACTATCTAGAATATATAAAGAACTCAAAAAGAAGAGACACTCCCCAAATTTAAATACCCAATCCAAAAATGAGCATCTGAAATGAGCAGACATGTCTCAGATGAAAAACCAGAAACAAAATTAATACATGAAAAAATCTTCAACATCACTGGTCATTTGAGAGATGCAAATTAAAGCAATACTGAGATTGCATCTCACTGCAAAAAGAATGACCATTGTCAAGAAATCAGCCAATAACAAATGCTGGCAGGATGTGGGGGAAAAGAAACACTTCTCCACTTTGGTGGGAGTGTAGACTGGTGCAACCACTGTGGAAATCAATGTGGAGATTGCTCAAAAAAACTAGGACTAGAGGTTCCATTTGACCCAGCCATTCTCCTTTTGGTACCTTCCTGAAAGAATTAAAAGCCTTATGCCACAGCAATATATGCACACCCATGTTTATAACAACACAGTTTATAAAAGCTAAATCTTGGATACAGCCGCAATGCCCATCAACTGATGATTGGATAAAGAAGATGTGGTTTTTTTATACAATGGGTTACTAATCTGCCATAAAGAAGGATGAACTGGAAGCATTTCTAGATAAAAGGATGCACCTTGAGGCCATACTCTTAAGTGTAATATATTGGACACACATTTTTAAATACTGTATTGTTTCTCTGGTGTGAAAAATAAAAGTATAAATGAGGACCAAAATGTATAATAGATATTGGGAAATAGGAAGAAAATGTTCAAATGAGAAGGGGAAAAATGTAGGGAGAGGGAAAAGAAACAAAGGAACAAGAAAAAGAAGAACAGAAGGAAAAAAAATGGAAACAAAGCTTTTGTACATACGGGGAAGAGAGATTAGAGAGGGAGGAAAATGGGGAAGAAAAGAAGCAAAATATATCATATAAGAATACAAATTCCCTATGACTTATGTTATCAATATGTCTATCTAAAATGTATCAATAAAAATAAATAAATAAATATTAAAAAAGAAATCGAGGCCAGGAATTTAGCTCAGCAGCACAAGCACCTGCCTGACAAGTATAAGGTCATGAGTTTGATTCCTGGTACAAAAAAAAAAAAACACCTCAGCAGTAATAAATGCAACCAATATGAAAATCAGCGTGCAAATTACTCAAAAAATTTAAACTAGAGGTTCCATTTGACCCAGCTATTCAAATCCCTTGTTGGTATCTTCATGAAAGTCAAAAGCAATATACTGCAAGGATACATGCAAATGCATGTTTATAGCAGCACAATTGGTAGTAACTAAATCTTGGAAACAGCCTAGATGCTCCTCAATGGGTGAACGGATAAAGAAAATGTGACTTTTTACATACGATGGCACACTACTCTGCCATAAGGAAGGATACGCTAGAGACATTTTTAGCAAATAGATGCACCTTGAAATCATACTTTTAAGTGAATAAATTATACACATATGCTTAATATCACATTTTCCACTGCTTGAAAAACTGAAAGCATAAACAAGGACCCTAATGAATGATAGATACTGGGAATTAAGAAAATATTCAAATGGGAAGAGGAAGAAGGAAGTGGGAAAAAGAATGGGCATGAAGGGGGAAGGAAAAAAAGAGACTAGAAGGAAAAAATGGAAACAGAACTTTTGTAAATAATAAGAAGAAGCTGAGTGTGGTGGCTTATACCTGTAATCCCAGCACTCGGGAGGCTGAGGCAGGAGGATCATTGCAAGTTCGAGATCAGCCTGGGCTACAAAAGTGAGCTCAAGGTCAGCCTGAACTGCATAGCGAGATCCTGTCTCAGAAAGACAAAATAAATAAAATAAATTAAATAAATTAAATAAATAAATAAATAAATAAAAATAAGGAGAGGAAGAAGGGAGGAAGGGAGGGGAAGAGGATGGAAAAAAAGACTCAAAATATATCATGTACAAGTACGAATTCCATATGATGAATGTGATCATTATACATGTCAATAAAATTAATTTTTAAAATAAAATAAAATTAGTTTTTTTCCTGGGTGGGAGAGATCTTTTGTACTCTGTTTAAGGTGGTACAGATAGAAATCTCTTCTTAACATTTAAGAGAAAAAAATCTTTTAAAGTTCTAAGTAAAGTCAGGCTTCTTTTACATCACCTACATACTACATACTATCCAATATTAATCAATATTTATAATTATTAACAACATTTTAATGGGCATTTTCATAAATCTTTGAAAACTACTATTCACAGAAAATAGATAAACTCCTGAAGATAGGTGTTGCGTCAGAGTCTGCATGACTGCATGAACGTGAAGTCAGATTGCCCTCCAGAAAGATTATATCAGCGTGTGTTCCCAGAACATTGTCCTTGTGATCTCAGAGCCGGGGAATGACTTTAACTTTACAGATGTATTTACCAAATACACATTGATTGCCTACCAGATGCCTTTTTGCCTCTCATGGGACCTTCCTCCAGAATCCACACCCACATCCAACCTTGGATACACTTCCTAAACCTAAATATTGTCCACCCCCTGCCACCTGCCTCAGCTGCTGCCCAAAAAGCTAATACAGGAATTCTCTCCACCTCTGAAAGACTTCCCAAGCCTGCCTCCAGCAAAGTAGTTCCTGAAAACCAGTCCCTGAGTCACTTATACTCATTCTTCTGCCTCTGTGGCCAGAGCAACTATGGCCTGGAGTTTCCGTGGGAGACTACAGCTCGGGGGACTGCTCCTCTCTCTCCTTGGTTGGGTCTGCTCCTGTGTCACCACCATCCTGCCCCAGTGGAAGACTCTCAATACAGAAATGAATGAAATGGAAACCTGGACCATGGGGCTTTGGGGGACCTGTGTGAATCAAGAAGAAGTTGGCATTGTGTGCAAGAACTTCGACTCCTTTTTGTCTCTGCCCCAGGAGCTACAGGTAGCACGCCTATTCATGATAGCTTCCCAAGGCCTGGGACTATTGGGGCTTCTGCTCTCTGGCTTTGGGTCTGAATGTTGCCAACTTTACAGGACCACAAAGGTATTCAAGGAACGCCTTTGCCTCCTGGGAGGGATGTTGGAGGCACTGACCTCAGCCACCATCTTCTTTCCAGTCTCCTGGGTGGCCCATGCCATAGTCCGAGATTTCTGGGATGACCAAATCCCTGAGATTGTACCACGGTGGGAGTTTGGAGATGCCCTCTTCCTGGGGTGGTTTGCTGGTCTTTTCCTGGCTGTTGGTGGACTACTACTCATCTTTTCTATCTGTATGGGAAAAGAAAATGGACCTTCTCTCTGTGTGGCTGATTCCATAGCCCAACCATCCTGGACTCCGGCATAGGAATTAAATGACTCTTTCACCTCACATGAAGACCTGTAAACATGGACATCTAGGACTGGATTTGGCCAAGGAATTTCTGCAATCAAAGGAATGCCTGTAAATCCTCTGTCTTCCCTATCCTTTATCACTTTCTGGAATTTTGTTGTTCTTGTTCTTGTTTAAAGTCAAAATGTATTTCACTGTTTTGAAAAGAATTATTTAGACATCAACAAATATATAGTGTGTCATTATGTTGTGTCTTGTTTGTTCTCTTACTGCACGACAGATATATCAAAATTTAGCAGTTTGAAACAGCAAATCTATGCTTTTCACACAGATTTTGAAAGTCAGGAATGCTTCACTGAACATTTCTGGTTAAGGTTTTCTCATAAAATTCTTCCCAGGCTGTGATTAGGGCTATAGTCTTCTTGTTGTAGCTCAAGTGGGCCTGGAGCGTCTGCTTCCTAGGATATTCCCATTACCAACAGAAAGTCTTCAGTTCCTCACTGGTGGTTGGTGGAAGACATCAGTTCCTCATCACACAACCTTTTCCACAGGCCCATAAAGATTGGCAACAGACTGAGTCCACAGTCAGCATAGTCTCATGATCAGCAGGCTGACTTCTTTCACAATTAATGATCACACTCCTGCCTAAATCCCCACCCCCCGCATAGGGCTGGGATTATAAGCATGCACCACCATGCCTGACTTCTTTCAAGGGAAGTCATTGTCATGATTTATGCTGGTGAATTCTTCCTCTGCTACTGCTTCTTCCTCTCGCCTCTTCCTCCTCTTCCTTATTCTTTTAAGATATAATGATGTAAAGAAGGGAGGGAGAGAAAAGGGAAGGGAAGGAGAAAAGAAGGGAGGGAGGGACGAAGGATGTATTACTTTCTGTTTGCGTTGGTTTGGGGAGAGCGGTCATTGTCCCATTTCTCAAGAATTTGATTATCTTGGTGAGAAGGTGACCTTCGCTTCAGAATGAAAAGTCAGGACACTGAATAACAAACATGTGCTTTTTGTTTGTTTTGAGACAAGGTCTCACTGTGTCAATCAGTATGGCCTTGAACTTGCTATGTAGCTCATGTTGGCCTCAAACTTGCAGTGATCCTTCTATCTTGGCCTCCAGAGTCCTGGGATTACAGGCATGTGGCACTGTGTCCAGACAAACATGTTTATCTCATTTGAGATTTTATTCATATACAAATGCTTTCAAGTTAACATCATTAATGATATCTTTGACCCTTGAACCATATGTAAGAAAAACGTTTAACAAAGTTGCATCCCTCAGAGAAGAGGTAGTGTGAAGAGGCACTGTGTGTGTAGCTAGAAGAGTTGATGAGGGTGCCTTGGCAAAAGAAAATGAGGTACTGATGTAGAATAGCACCTCAGGATAGAGATCATCCTCAACCTCAGATGTGATCTGAAAAGGAGCCTCTAGCCAGGTTTGGTGGTGTACACCTGTAATCCCAGCACTCTAGAAGGCTGAAACAGAAGAATAGTAAGTTTGAGCCCACTCAGGGCATCTTGGGGACTTAGCAAGACTCTGTCTAAAAACAAAAATAAAAAAAGAAGTGGGGAGGCTGGGCATGGTGGTGCATAACTATAACCCTAGCACATGGAAGGCAGAAGCAGGAGGATCATTGCAAGTTTGAGGCAGCCTGGGCTACAAAGTGAGTTTAAGGCCGGCCTAAACTACAGAGTGAGTCTTTGTTTCAAAAAAAAAAAAAAAAAAAACAGTGGGGGGTGTAGCTCAGTGTGAAGGCCCTGGGTGCAATCTCCAGCATTGAAAGAAAAAAATGAAAAGGAGCCTCTGAGTCAACCTTCGCTGTTTTGTAGATTCTTAGTATCCCAAAGGGAAGACCTGTTCTTGACACTGCTATATTATAAGGCTATGTGTGATCTGCTGTCTTCTCACTGAAGGTAACGGTCAGAGAAAATGTTAAAGTGATCAACCCTTAGGATTTGCCCAGGACTTGGTACTTTCACTGCAAGAACCACCAAAATTTCAGGCACTCTGAGACAACCTGATTATCCCGGGGCAGCTGTGCCCATTACTGTCCAACATAAACAGGCATGTGGAAAAAATTATCAGCTCCTCAGAAATGTTTTTACCAAGTGTGAAACCACAGGATAAACCCCTTAAAGACTCACTTGGGCAGGTAGCACATGCCTCTAATCCCATTACATAGTGGGACTGTATCTCAAAAACAAACAAACAATCCTTAAAATTTAACCCAAATATCAAATGACCTACCCGGGCTCTGGTTACAGATGCAGTCCCTTTCATCATAGTAACCCTGGTTCCTTTGCTTGCCCTACATGCACAAACAGGCTCTCGACCTGACTACCCCACCCAGGGCTTCCTCAGGAATTTCTGCAAGGAGATGGGTTGCTCATGAAGCTCCTGTCTGCCGTGATCAATCTGTATACCCCCAGCTCCCTCACTACCACCTGTCCCCACTCCCATAATCAGCTGGAGGTGCGTCATCACCATTGACCCTGCCAACCATTCCCACAGCACAGCTAAGCATGGTGGTGCTCAAGGTCACCCAATAGGCCACTTCTCCAGGCCCAGAGTCACGCTGCATTCCTCACAGAACTGGGGAGAGGACTTCCTCTCCAGGCTGGAGCTGAGCTGTGCTTTACCAGTGCATCTCTGAGACATCACCGACTCTTCTCATGTCTTGGTAAAATAGCCCCAGGATCATGAAATAGCCACCACTCAAACAAAGACACACATCAGCACAAGAAGAAACGAATTTGCTGAAGTAACCCATGTCAGTGTTCTCCTTAAAAAAGTACCATTTTCTGCTCTGGTACGTCTTTGTCTTCAGCAACTTCCCTGGGATTTAGTTTCTCCACCAAGTTCCTTTTCCCTTTATGTATGTTCACTGGCATGTATCCACTTAAAACCAACAAAGATAAATACTCCTAGGGAAATACATCTCTGAGCACAAAAGGGCAGTCTGCAGCAAAAAGAAGCCTTTATTCTCCATCTAATCATTTATTCTCTTATTTAATAAATATTTACTAAGCATTTACTATGTGCTAGACTCTGTGCTGGGAATCAAGGATGAAATGGTGAATAAGACCAAATTTTTCCCTGTGCCTCATTAAGGCAAATAGTGGAGGCAGACCTGAATGTAAAATCACTCATATAAGTATAAACTGTAACTATGACAAACTTTACAAATTTGGAAAGGTATGTGTTCTTTAAGGTCACGCAGAGGAGGACTTTGACCTAGTCAGGGAGTCACTGGTGGGTAGCCTACAGAAGTGGTAACTGCTAAAAGGTACAGGATGGAGAGTAGTTCTAGAACTGAAGAGGGAAGAACATTATGAGGAGGAAGAAGTTAGACTTTACAGCGCCCTACAGACCATGGTAAGGATTAGTGCCGTCTCTATTCTCTAATGAATTGGCAAAGCACAGCTCTGCAGTGGCTCTGAGCTTTGAGTAACAATTCAGCCTGTTACAGCTATGGTCCCTGATGTCACCGTTCAACACCATTTAATGCCAGACAGCATTCATCAACCCTGCCGGCTCTCCGTTGGGCCCCATCACTGAAACAAGACTTTATTTTCAGAAGGTCCGTGTTGCAGCATGGGTGGAGGGGTCACTACAGGTGAGGGAAACCTGCTGGACCAGTGATGGTAAACCTTTTAGAGCTGTCAATGATAACAGCCAGCTGTGGTACACATGCTGTAGGTTTGGCAGCCCTGTCCTAGACCAACCTGAGAAGTGTAAGGTGAGTGCTGCTTGTTATAGCAACTGCAATTTGTGATTGCTTCAAATTTGAGCCTGCTGATTGGTCCAATGTAGTCTAAATTTAAACCTGCTGATACAGTCCACTGATGAGTACAAATTCAGTTCTGCTGTTTAGTTCAAATTCAAGCCCACTGCAACCAGGAAAGACACCTCCCTGGATGA
This sequence comes from Dasyprocta punctata, assembly GCA_004363535.1. Lineage (NCBI taxonomy): Eukaryota > Metazoa > Chordata > Mammalia > Rodentia > Dasyproctidae > Dasyprocta > Dasyprocta punctata. The sequence continues at coordinate 12,226 of RJWM01010800.1, forward strand.
GAGCGCAGGGCTACTAGGAGAACCGTAGCTGTCCAGTGACCGTGAAGCCAACCGTTTGATTGATAGGTGTTGTGTCTGTAAAAATGGCAGGACTAAAACCAGGGACTCTTCAGGAGGGTTAGCTGTGTTAGTCACAGCTTGTTGGGGTTTGCAGAGATTGGACATTTTAATTGTTGTCCCGGTTTCCCCACCGATGCTTCAGAGAGCTGATAGGCATCGCTGGAGCAGCAGGAGTGAGACAGTGAGACCGCACCTAACAACTGAGCTGTACCTCCTGTCAGAGACGCCCAGAGTTAAGTGCAAAGTAACCTGGAAGGACACTGAGGCAAGTTGTCCCAGTCCATCCCTGGTTGTGGGGAGCAGAGAAGGAAGAGAAGGAGAGGACAGGACAGCTATCAGCCAAACCATATCCCTCTCTGGTCAGCACAGGTAAAAAAGGGGAGAATCCAGAGCTTCTGTCTCAATGGGACGCCACACAGGGGACCTGGGAATGGGGGTTCACCCCCGGTTGACAGGGGTAATCACTTACTCCTTTTCTAACAGCTTATTCCTGTGCATTTTCCCTATTGCACAACTGTGTATGGCTTAAGTGCTTTCAAATCACTTTCATGTATCTTATTTAACATACTTTGAAGGGACTTTTTCTGTCTGGAGAGCAGAATTACTCTATTTGTTTTGCTAATGAAGAAACTGAGATTTAGGGGATTTAGACAATATGTCCATGGTCATAACGACCTGAGTGAGGACCTGAACACAAGGTTCTGAAGCTATAGCTTCACCATGTCCCTTTACTTCACCAGATGGGCTGCCTGGAAAACCCACCAAACCAAAGGAAAATCTAGCACTAATGCAGAAGGAAGAGCAGAAACTTGAAAAAAGAAACCTCCTTTGTGCTTATGTTTAGGTCCAATCAGGGATTCTGTTGCCAGGTGGCCCACCTGCTCCTGCTGGTGGCTTGCACCCCTCACCCTAATCCCACATTTGCAGGTGTTGATGGCATTCCTCATTATATCTGATTACAGTGTTGTTTGCAAAGAAATAGACACAAACTAAAGATTTGCTAAGAAAATATTCATCTTCCTAATTCTTCTACGGGACAAAGGCTTTGCTTTTTTCTTTACGTGGGCACATAGCAAGACTATTAATTCACACATAACCACAGCAGGGAGGGAATGTGATCTACATTCTAGTGAGAACCCACTCAGACAAAGTCTGAGGAAAGAGATACTATCCACCCAAAAATATTTTGAAGTAGAAAATAATGGCAAAAAATAGAACTAATCAAATCTTTCACAAGCCTTTTCTCATATAGATTTGTAGTAAATTATTTTAACATTTCTTTACTGTAATTACACATGGAAAGATGTGTAGTCATATGTATTAGAAAGATAAAGGGACACAAATCAATCAGCATTCTAGGTCAAAAACTTTTATTATGTGCAAAGAATTGTAATAACTTAGGTAGTTGCTAAATTTATTACATCTCAGAATTATCCACCAGACTGTCTTTAGATTTAAAAATTTTACCATTAGTAGTTAAGGAATTCCAGGGGTTCCCTATTAAGATACTACTCTAGTATCCCTCTGAGTCTATAGACCAGGTCCAGGGACACTCCCTAAGAACCTGATATGAGGTAGATTCATGTAGCACGGGAGAAAAGTAAACAAATGGTTTTGTGGGTTTCTGGATAGGAAGTGCTGTGTTACCCAGGGTTGGAACAATGAGAAGTGCATTAAGAACATGTTTGCAGGCATGGGCCTCTCACAGGGAGCTGAAAGAAACTAGAATTCACTTTTTACTCTAACAACTAATAAAAATTTTTTAAGCCAGTTGCTTTTTCTCATGACTCCATATATATTTATAAGATATGGAATAGACTTTTCAGTTGCCTAGAATTTCAAACAAAGTCTCAGAGCCATGTGCTGTGGGTCATACAGTGTATGTGTTTCATATTCTCGAGAGGCTCACCTCATGGCTGCCCTTCATACCCAACAGCCTATGAGAAAGACAAATCCAGTTTCAACAGGGGAGAATTTCTGAAAGGTGATTTCCCAAGAGTCGAAAGCATGATGTTATCTACCCTTCCTTGTGAGGAATGGGATGAACCCAGACCTCAGAGTTGTTCCCAGGAGAGAAGCCTGGTACCTGAAGTACATCCCCTCCCCTACTACTGAGCAAGAAAAACTTCATAGTCACACTCTTACTATCACTGACTTGGGTGGGGTGCTGTGATTTTGATCAGAAGAATCCAAAGAATCCTGGCCTAGGAACAAGTCTTTTTACTCTTTTTTTTTTTTTTTTTATTTTACTTGTATATATATTTATTAATACATGTTTGCTGTACATAATGATTATATTCATGATGGGAACTTGGTATAGGTATGTAACACATTTTAATTCTTTTTTTCTTCATTCCCACCCCTCCTCATCTCTTGGTACCCTTCCCTTTTGCAAAAAAATAAATAAGTAAAAGAATAAAAAGCAACCACCTACCAACAACAACAAAAAAAACCCAAACCCAAAACAATAAATACTGGTGTGAATGCAAGATGAGGAAACCCTTCTACACTGATAGGGGTAAAGTAAATTAGTAGAGCCACTATGGGAATCCATATGATGAAGTTTCCTCAAAAAATGAAAAATAGCCAGGCGTGGTGGCACACACCTTTAATCCCAGAACTTGGGAGGCTGAGGCAAGAGGATCATTGCGGGTTCAAGACCAACCTGGGCTACAAAGAGAGTTCAAGACCAGCCTGAACTGCATAGTGAGACCCTGTCTCAAAAAATAGGGCCAGGGATTTAGATCAGTGATGTAAATGCCTGCCTGGCGGGCGCGAGGTTGAGAGTTTGATCCCCAGTAGCAAAAATAAATTAATAAAAATAAATAGATAAATTAAAAATAAATATAAAAATGTGGTATTTCTACAAAATGGAATACTACTTGGCTATAAAGAACAATAAACTAGACATTTTCACTCTTAAATGAATGAGTACTGAAAATATACTTCTCAGTGAACTAAATAAATCACATGTATGTGACTATCACATTGTTGCACTGGTGTGATGAACTGAAACAAAATCTATGTGTATAAAAAATTAGTTGGGATAGTTAGAGAAAAAGAATTTTGAGTGAAAAGTAGTTTTCTCAGGGTCATCTTCAGATGTTATTTTACTTTATTTTTTGCTATGTTCCTATTTATTCTATTTTTTAAACAATTCCTCAAACACTTCTGATTTCAAAAAGAAAACAAATATAAACAAACAGTACCCAAAAGTGCAGATTTTATTTTTAATGCTTAGTTGAAATGTTTAGTTGAAAACAATAAAAAAGATTGTCATATAGCAAGTTTCTTTTGATTCACTGAGGCAAAAGTTTTGTGTTAATAATTTGTTGGATAATGTTTCATGTCTATATTTTTTATCCTAAATAATTTCTGGGAATATAGTAATATGCAATGTGCTGAAGATTTTTACTGTCTTATTGGCTGGTTGTGAATTTTTAAAAAGAATAAAAAGAGAGAGAGAGAATGTAGAACTAAAATAAATAAATAAATTAATTAATTAAAAATAAACATGCCATTTGACAAGTTATACCACTTCTTAGTATATACCAGAAGCAATTGAGATCAGCGTACTACACGGATACCTGCAAACCATTTTTTTTTTATTGTGGTGATGTAGGGGCAAGAAACTCCCAACCTGCTAGATGTGTCCTACAGGTTCATATTCTCTAAAATTGAAGAATAAATTCTAGGAACAATGGAGGTTAAGAGAAGAATATAATTATTGGGGAAAGTAAGATTCTGTCCGAGAGAGTGACAGAAGGGCTCCCAAATGGGTTGCCAAGATCCCTGCCTTTTCTAGGGATTTTTATACAGGTGAGGTGGGTCCAAGGTGGGGAAATATGGGAAATCATAAAGTGGGCATGAAGTGGGACAAAACTATGATCAGTCAATAAGATATGAGCATAATTACTCAGGTAATATTAATTAACTGGGGATCAAATGTGGAAGCAAGTCAGGTAGGAAGCAGGCATGAAACAACAGGGGTTTTCCTGGAAGGAGTGGGTCACTGGCTCTTCCTGGCTTTCCCAAGGTGATGGATACGTATTTAGGGTATCAGTCACTGTTGTTTATCCATAGAGGAAGTATGTGGGTGCATTCGGTTCATTTTTTGTTCAAGACAAAGATCTGGCCCTCAGTAGATGTGTCTGTATCTCCCCCATAGCTGTAAAATATCCCATCTTCTGTACTGGCTCTTTTGACACCCACATAATTTCTACCTGACTTAGCTGTCTATGAAACTGGCACAATTCACAATAGCTGAGATACAGAGCCTAGATACCCATCAATAAATTAATGGATAAGCTGGGCATGGTGGAGTACACCTGTAATCCCAGCACTCGGGAGCCTGAGGCAAGAGCATCATTGCGAGTTCGAGACCATCCTGGGCTACAAAGTGAGTTCAAGGCCGGCCTGAACTGCATAAGTGAGACCTTGTCTCAAAAAAATAGGGCTGGGGATTTAGCTCAGTGGTTTAAGCGCCTGCCTGGCAGGCAAGAGTTTGTGAGTTTGATCCCAGGTACCAAAAATTAATTAATTAATTAATGGATAAAGAAAATGTGGAATATGTACACAATAGGGAAATTTTCAGTCACAAGGAAGAATGAAATTCAGTCATTTGTAAGAAAATGGATGGATCTGGAGACCATGCTATTGAACAAAATATACCAGACTCAAGACAGATACGGAATGTTTTCCCTTATATGTAGAATTTTTAAAACCTGAGAAGAAAAAAGAGTATTGTTAGATAAAAGAAAGGAAATAGGAGAGGAGGACAGACAATGGGGAGAATGAATATGAGCAAAATATACATAATAAGTCCCCCTCCCCAAGTGTGAAACCAGAGGGGAAGGGCAAAAGGGATGGTGGAATATCAAATTACATTATGTGCACATACAATTCAGCCCAAATGAAATGCGTCAGTCTGTATAACCAATAAAAGAGTGTGGAGTGAGTTGGAAGAAGCCAACCTGCACCCTCTTGTGAGCCAGCCAGCAGGCTGGAAGACAAGAATGCCACCACCAACCCCCTCCCCTTCCCACCCTGTAAGCAACTGGCTGATTTGGAGGAACACAGGCTGAGATGATAGCTCAAGGTACAGCAACATGGCAGAGGGGTATGGCATCCAGGGTCACCATTGCACTTTGGGCTTCACTCTCACAGCTTCACACTCTCCTCTCTCAGGAACAGACTGCCTGGCTTCCCAGGCCTTTTTCCAAAACCTGAGTGGAAGCCTCCCTCACCCCACAACTCTTGCATTCTGCATGCCTATAAAACCAGCCACATGTGGATATTGCCAAGGTCTGCCACTGGCTCAAGTAGCAGCCAGGTCATCTTGAACCACAGTTACAGAGGCTTCTGAGTATCTGGATACCCAAGTGCTGTGAACCAAATTCTGGAAAATAAGTGCTCTGGGCCATTCTTCTAGATCAGGGTGCCCTGGAATTCTCAAAGCAACCTCTCACTTTTGTTATTTTGACCTGCATAAAGTGGGGCTGTTTTTTCCTTACATGACCTCAAGACCTTCTTATTGTCCCATTGTACTTGTCTTCCTTTTTGGGGTGGGTAGGAAGGTGGATTTGAGACAGGATCTATCTAGTTCGGGATAGCCTTGAGCTCACCACGTAGCCGAGGCTCATCTGGAACTTACACCAATCCTCCTGCCTTAGCTCCCTGAGAGCTGGGATTACAAGCATGCACCACCATCCCTGGGTACACTTTTTTTTTTTTAACAAATGAAGATATTTATTAATCCAGCATTGTTTATTCTAATGCTTCTTGATGGCAGTTGCAACCTATCTGGCGATTCTGTCCAGATCTCTTCATTCCAAAGGTGTCAGATTGTGACCCTCGTCTTAGTCTTTTTCACCATTTTCAGCCCCTGGAGGGTCTGGAGGACTCAGCATGCCACATTCTTGGAGCCTCAACTGAGGTGGCAGGGTATGATGCCATTTCTTTGACATCCACTGTAGATTTGGTCATGGAGCTAACCCCAGCACCACCCCAGCACCACCCCAGAGATACAGGTGCTGTGCTGTGCAAGCATCTCATGTGTATAACCAGTTCTGATCAGGGAGAGCAAGCTCTTTATGCATGGGCAAGCAGAAACACCAAAACAATACCTAGGATTTGAAAGTAGATTTATTTTACGGCAGTCAGCACTGATTGGGGTCATTCCCAAAATATCAGGCCCTGATCTCTGGTGGTCTACGGCTTACACGGGATAAGCAAGTAGGAAGTACAGAGGCAGAATGGCTCGTCAATTGGGGATGGGTTCTTACAATATGCATCACAGTCCTCAGTTACGTACCAGAGTGATCAGTCATTTCTAAGAGACAGAAGTACCAGAACTGGAATAGGAACTGTTACTCAGGCAACTAAGAAACTTGAAGTATACTGGCTGAAGGGGGAGCATTTTCTATTACATGGCCAGCTTGACTGAGTCCACCCATTTGGCGACTTTCAGCTTCCCATACTTTTTGAGGACGGCTGCCAGAGTTCTGATGAACTCCTGCTGGTTTATGTCTTTTTCAGTAACTCCAGGCATCATGTGGCCTCCATGTTGCCAGCCAGGTGAAAGGGAACAACAGAGTTTCCCAGGCACACAAGTTGGCCTGCTTGGCTTCTTTTTAATGCTAATATTTTTGACAACCAAACTTTCCTCTGTTCCAACTTTGCAGACCCCAACTTTACCAGAGTTTTCTTTCTGGCCAAATGCAAAACTTTCAAAATTATTTAGCTCTTAATTTTCAGCATAAAGCTAGCTAAAAGCAGCAAAAAGTATCAATGCTACAGCCCGAACACCAAACTGCTTTGAAATTTCCCCTGCCCAATTAGATTGCAAGTTACATTACTGTCAGCATTCTGGTCTTCTGAGCTCTGACCAAATCTCCCATTAAGTTCAGCTTACAGCATTCTAGGGCTGCTTTTCTAGCCAGCATCTCCGAACTCCTTTGAACTCCTACGAACCAGTTCCAAAGGCTTAGGAACCACATGGTCATGTTGTGTTACAGCAACAATCCCAAAATCTGGTACCAAAACTGGTCTTGGTCAACTTCCCTAATTGCTGAGACAACACACCCAACACATACAACTTAAGGAAGGAGAGGTTTATTTTGGCTCACATTTCAGTCCATAGTCAGCAACAACCTCCAAGGTAGGACAGCATGGCACAGGGGAATGCCAAAGGAAAAAGTGCTTACAGCATGGCAGATAGAGGGAGAGAGCACCAAAGAAGGATCCAGGAAGCCAGATCAGGCCGGTGACCTGCCTCTTCCAACCACACCCCACTTAATAGCAAGTCACTTATATGCCCCCATAGTCCAAACACCTTCCAAAAGCTCCATCTACAAGTATGTCAGGCTCTTGGGGTACAGAGATATAAACCATAACAAGAAGTAACCAAGATAATCCAAAAACATATATATGTATATATACAAATGAAACATAATCCATAATTAAAAGTATTCCCACAAAACACAATTCTAGTTTGGAATGACATGATTAATTCTCCTATTCATTATAAAAGAAGTAACACTGTCCAAACTCCCACAGAACACAGAAAATGAGACCATTTTCAAACTCATTCAATAAGGCCAGAATAATCTTAACACCAAAATTATGACAAGTACCTTGTGAGAAAATAAAAGGTCTATTTCTCATGAAACCACAGGCAAAAATTCTAATCAAAATTCTACCTCCATATTAAAAGACATCATGATCAAATCCAACTTATCCTGACAGTGCATGGTTTAAAACTTGAAATCAGACAACCAGCCAGCCTTCCTGGTGAGTGGCATGAGCAGCACAGACTCCAGTAAGAGAAAGATCCATACCTCCCGAGAACCAGCCATGTTGGGCTAGGGAGGATTCAACCAGAAGATAACTAGCCAGTCTTCCTGGTGAGTGGCACGAGTGGCGCAGACTCCAGGAAGAGAAAGATCTGCGCTTCCTGTGTGCCTACTGTTGTGTGGGCTGAGAATCATCTGTCTCCCCGCACCATAAGCAATCTGCTGGTTCAGAGGACCAGCTAAGTTGAAAGCAACTAAGGTAGATAAAGCAACTAAATGCTTGTATTGTTTGGCTGATTTTGCAGGCCTGGGACCAGCAGTTTGAGCATCTCTTGGGAGGATGACAGTATGCAATGTAGCAAATATGGGGGATTCCCTTCTATCTTGTCTTCGAGGCCCAATATTGTTCTCATTGCTTTGCTTTATTCTGATTTTTTTTTGCTTTATTTCATATTGTTTTGATTGGTTTTATTGTTTTGTTTTTGGTTTGATTTTACTATACCTGATGGAGTGGTCAACTATTGTGAAGATAACAAGATATACTATAGTAGCTACTGTTTTCCTAGTATCTTGTTTGAAGTTCTGTACCAGTTCTACTGCTTTGTTTTGATTGACTTCATTCTATTATGTTTTGTTGGATTTTACTATCTTTAAAATAAAATTTAAAAAAATAAAATAAAATTTGAAATCACCAGGCATGGTGGTGCATGTCTATTAATTCCAGCACTCGGGAGGTTGAGGCAGGAAAATTGCACTGAGTTCAAAGCTAGTCTAAACTACACAGTGAGAGCTTGTCTCAAAAAAAGCCCAAAATGAAATAAAATTTGAAATCAATATATGTAACTCAAATAGCAACAATCCAGGGAAAAATCTACAAGCATACACACAAAATTTTGATAAATTCATTTTTTTATTCATGATTAAAAAAAACTTAGCAAAGTAGCAATAGAGGGACCTTTCTTTACTGAATAAGAAGTTTATCATCCTAAACTATAATTAATAGTAAAATACTGCCAACTTTTCCCCCTGATACTGGGGGACAAAGATGCATTGTACAAAAAGTCCTTATAAGTACACTCAGAAAGGAAAAAATAACTTTTAAGGGTTCAAAATAAGTAATTCTTCACAGATAACATAATTGTATATAAAGAAAAACTTGTAAAAATTTACAATTTTAATAAGTGAAATTATCAGTTATTGGAAATAAGGTTGATATAAACATCAATTTGTCTCTAGACAGCAGTAAGAAACAACTGCAATACCTTCAAAAACATTTAAAAACTCAGGAGTAAGTCTTCTGGAAAATATGAAAGAGAATGTCCTACAGAAATTATAAAAATCTAGGTAAGCTGGGCATGGTGGCACATACCTCCTTCCTTAGGAGACTGACACAGGAGAGTTGAAAATTTAAGGACAATTTATCAAGAATCTGTATCAAGAAAAAAGGACTTTTTGTTTTTTAAGGCTGGGGATATAGCTCAGTGCTCTGTGTTCAATCTCCAGTGGTACTGCAGTGTGGTGGGGTATAAATAAGACACCAGGAAGATGTCCATCAGCAAGAGTCAACTGACAATAACATGTCGATTCTCCCCAAATTACCTGGTTATTATTAAGCCTAATAAAAATCCCTGGAAGTCTGCATATGGCAAGTGTCACTATGTGACAAGCTGATTTAAACATTTGGAAATGCAAAGGGTCAATATGAGCCAAGACGATTTTGGAGAAGTCAAAGCTGGAGAATGTATAGTACTGGAAATATGAAAGTACACTAATTGAGACAATGTGATATTGGTACAACTAGACAAATAGGCCAGTAGAACAGACAAAAGAACCTAGAAATAGAACACAGACACTTGAGTTATGAAAACGATGACAGTACAAATAACTGGGAAAAGGAAAATGTTTTCAATAAATAGTGCTCATTCAAATCAGCTAAACACGAAGTGAAAGAGCAAAACATTTAGAAGATAACACGGAAAAAAAACTTTTATGACCCTGTGTAAAAATTTCAACAACAAAAGAGAAAGACTGATAAATTAGATATTAGTATCAAAAACTTATTTTCATCAAATTAAACGCCACAAACTGTGTAAAGATACATTCAGTGCATATATTCAGTAAAAGCTGCATAACTGAAACATACGCATGTCATAAAAATCAGTATGTTCAGGACAGGAGGTTCAACAACAAAATTGACAACAGGTTTGAACACATATTTCACAAAGCACAATGGTCAAAGTTCAGTTAAGCAAATGAAGAGATGCTCATCAACATTTTTGCTGGAAACTGTAAATCAAAACCAGGAGACATCAGTGACACACCTATGAAAATGGCTAAGGTTAAAAATACTGACAAAATAAATGCTGACAAAGATACAGAGCAATGAATTAACTGCTACAGAGAGCTTAAATCGGTATAACTACTTTGGAAGCTGTTTTGTAATATCTAATAAAGACATAGCTACCTATATCTGTATCCGCATAGTCTTATGACCCACTAATTACACCCCTCATTTTATACTAACAGAAATGCATGTGCGTTCATCAAAAGATGTCCATGTTTCTCGAAGTATACAGCCAAAATGTGGAAATGACAACTTGTAAAACAAATTGTGAGATTTAGTCACACAAACACAATAAACAGAACAACGCAACTGAACAAACGACGGCTGTGAATTTTGGCACAGGCAATCCGCCATCGACCCTATCCCTGCAATATCTTCAGCTCTCCATTGAATTCTTACCTCTTGTTCACTCGCTGCTTTACCACATGTACCTATGTGTACTTCTTTTGTGAAATACACAGGATAAATATGAGTTTAAATGATTTTTGGTTTGTTTGGTTTAATTAATACTAGGGTTTGAACCTAGAGCCTTTGCACTCAGCTATAGCCCCACACCCCGCTCTCCCTTTAAAATTTTGAGACAGGGTCAATAAGTTGCTAAATTTCCCAGGCTGGGCTCAAACTTGCAGTCCTCCTGCTTCATCCTCCCAGAGTGCTGGGATGACAGGCATGTGCCACCATGCCTGGCTGCATTTTAGTTCCTAAAAGGTTTCAAAATTCAAAAAGAGGTTGCAATTCTAGTTAACCATGAAAAGTCTGAAATCAATCTCAATAAGATTTGTGCTAAGGTCAAGTATCCTGCTCAAACTCTTAAATCATTTAGGTAAGCGCACATAAGCTTCTTCCTACTTGTTTTCCTTTCCTTCATTCTTTGTCCCAGCCTTTAAAAACGTGAAAAATCATTTTTATCTTGAGGGTTGTAAAAGAAGTCTGATATCTGGTAGAGTCTTCTAAGCAAAGAGGCTGTACTTAAAGGCAGACAGCTATGGGGGAAAAACAGTTCTCAGCACTCCACCTGGTGGTCTGAGTGGATCTCAGTGATATGGGCTACAGAACAACAGAAACTGCAGGTGTGCACCTGTTCCTTTCTTGGCCAAGTGTAGATTCCCAATAGATAGCAGGGAAATAACTACTGGGGAGAACATGTGGGCGGGAGCGGGGGATGACACATGGAAGCAACCAAACCAATGAACTATAAAAGACAACTCAGAGGTCATTAAAGCACCAACTATGAAGACAGCCTAAACCAGTTCCTATGAGCATCTCAGGTTTATCATATAAAGTGAAATAATATAACCAAAGCACTGTGTACATTACTCAATCGGACAGGAATTAAGCTAAAGGCAAATGGTGAGACACAGAACTTCAAACAATAAAATCGATAAGAAAACTGATTAACTTTCCTTGAAATAAAGGAACTTCAGGGAAAACAAAAACAAAAACAAAAACAAAAAAACCCTCTGAATACCTGTAAAAGATGACCTGCCAGTTGTTTAAGAAAAAAAAGAAATTCAGCTTAAAGGGACAATTTGTTTTGTGTTTTTTGCATTTTTGCATTCTAAAACATGAGGAGTTCCAGTGTGGATACACTTAATGCAATGCAAATAAATTAGATAATAAGGGTATCAGGCAGCATCAGCTGTTGTTAAGGAATTTACTACCACTTACTCTTTGAAATGCTAGCACCTTCAGTCTCATCAAAATTCTCAATCTTTTAACACGCTTTTTTCTTTTAAAGAAAAGTTTGAACAAATAAATGCCCACTCAAGTCCACACATTTCCAAAGTAAAAAAACACACATTAAATAAGGGCCAGACTGCACACCAAAGATAAAACAAATACTTTTATTGCACATTATAAAATCTGCATAGTTGTATCAAGTGTTCTTCTTTATCATGTTTCCTCTATTAATCTTTAAATTTTGGTTAAAACATAATTCCCATTTAGGAGTATTTTAAAAATGGTTTTCTCTCTAAATATACATATATATATATTTTCTTCTTTTTACAAATCCATATTCCTTAATTTTAAAAGCAAAAAAGGAGAATCAAAATGTTCTATTGGGCAACCAGTAGCCTCAGACATCTGTTTCTGACAATTTTCAGATAATGGAGAATTTTGCCTAATGTATTAAAATGTCATCTTAATCAACCTGCATAATGCTGTTCTGTCCAAAGTTCTTCTTAATTGCCTTCTCTTTACTCAGGACTGCGAATCAAGTCTTTTGGCTTATTTAAAAATATAAAAGAGACGAAAGAAAGGAGGTGCAGCTTTGACTATTCAGGATCTCCTGCCATGTGACCTTATGTTCTACCCACATGTGAAAGAGGGTAGGCTTATCAGCAACCCATTTTCGTCTTCTCTTGTCAAGAGCAAGGCAGTTTATATTACTAATCTTTTATACTTCATAATTTTAAAATGTCATCTGTACTTGATAAAATAACTAGTAGCTGTTCACCTGGTTCAGTTCTGATGAATTACTTTTCTATTCTGCTGTCAAAAATATTTATGCCTTAAGGATAATTTAAAAAGTGGTGAAAGGATGAGAAAAGCCCAAGCATTGTGTTTTCAAGGCATTTCAGGTCTTCAGGCATAATTCAATACCTTAACACACTGGTTCCTGTCTTTTCTAGTGAAATAGCTTTTATAACTCTGTACCTAAAAAGTGCAACTTCATCTTTAATCCTTCTTTAAACATGCAGCATGGGTGGGGTGTGGATGTGAATCTTAACTTATCCACCGAATCCCTTTTCCCCAGTGAGGCACTGTGACAACAGATCGCTGTGCGACAAGTAGGTAACAGAGAACATGGTGGGCCTTGAACAGGAGGTGCTTATTTCACTGTCACAGTTGAAACTCCTTGAATTGACTCCATGACAGCTGCAAATCGGCTACAAAGGTCATAGGGAGAATTAGGTCGAATAGTTGGTGGTTCCTTCAAGACAATGATTTCTGCAGAAGGATCCAGAAGCCTGGGTAGAAACTCCCCTAAGCACAGCTGCAGGTTTTCTGTAGAGGGAAAATGGATAATTAAACATACAACAGAATGAATCACTAAGTAAAAACTAATAAGCCTACAACTGTATCAGAAGAACTTCAAATGGCTTGTTACTCAACCTCAAAGGTCAAAGCATTATGCTGACCAGCCAACTACAAATGATACATTTATGCCGACCAAGAACAAAGAACTACCTGCCAAACAGAGCAAAGCTTTAGGTCACTGCTTTAATCTATTTGATGCTGGCACAGGAATACTATACATTTGCTTTTTCATGGATATGTCTTCTGATCATTGATTTTTTTTTTCATATTTGAGACAGCACATGTGCTACTCTGTACCATAAATATAATAATGCTATAGTCTTTCAAATGCTTAAACTATACCAATGTGTACAATGGCATTAAACAAAGCTATAGATAATGCATGGTATAAATAACTTAAGATATTAAAAGGAAGTATGAAAAAAGGAAGTAGAAACTACATATATATACTTTATCAATAAATACTATAGACATGAACACTTGAACAAGTCACTGAAATATCTTTACATGAGCGAGAAAGTAAAAAGAGGATTTATTTCAGAATATAAACCAACCCTCCAAGTCTATTGAACTTACCTAGAAAACAGCTTTAGGCTCCCACCCCACAATGCTTTTGGAAGCAAGTGTACTTCATATACTAATTTATTAATCTTGAAGTTGCCATATTTAATAACATATCTTACAACCTCAAGCCACAGGCAAACTTAGTTAAGGCCATCAGGTAATCATACCCTGCATGAACAGATTTTGGGAGATGAGGGAATAATGGAAGTCTGGCATTCCTGGAGAGAAGTAAATGTTTTCAAACTGGACTTGCTATCCATGCAGGTGCTTGCCAGGCTGAGAGGAAGTAAAAAGGAGTTCAGTCTCGGGGCAAGGCACTCACCCCTTGTTGCATAGACTCACTTATTTCATCTATCTTCTAGGGACTTCCAATTCCCTAAAATGCTTTGAATACTAATGCCAGAAAGAAAGACCATTGTAATTTCTAGAATTCATAACATCTTAGCAATTACTGGAGATGCTAACAACATACCTGCAATATCCTGCCCAAGGTAAGAGCACCAATGGTTCCTCATGACTTCAATGGCATCTAGATCATCCTTGGAGATGTCATTATTAATGATAAGATGAATGCATGGAATGATCAACTCATTCATCACATTAATGCCCTCTGTTACAGAGTGGTCATCATTTGTTTCGAAGAGTGAAGCCGCTCTGGCATTTAGCTCCTAGAGATAAAAGGCAGAATTAGGGGAGAAAATGTCTGAAAAGATCGGTTTCTATTTAAAAAGAATCTACACAAATGGCTCCCCTACTCTATCGCACATTGGAATTACTAGAAACCTTGAAAAACCACCAAATGCCTGGTTCCCATCCCAGATATGTGGATATAATTAGTGTATCAATGACTTGAGGATCAGGATTTATAAAAGCTTACCAAATGATTTTAACGCAAGCAAATCTATGACCCGCTCACCTAACTTACAAAGGTCATGCTTAACATCTGCTTCCACCAAAAAAAAAAAAAAAAAAAAAATCATTCAATGGTTTTTGCTTTCCACTGAGCACCAGAATCCCTGCATTAAGCTAGGTAGCACACACCTGTAATCATAGCACTCTGGAGGCTGAGGCATGAAGATCGTATTTTAAGCCCAATCTAAAAAACTTAGCCACTTAGCTAGACTATCTCAAAATTTAAAAATCAAATAAAATGAAAATACATAACATAAAATAAGGGCTGGTGCTATTCCTCAGTGGAAAGGCCCTATTGAATTCAATCCCCAGTACCAGGCAGAAAAAAAAAATTCTTTATTAGACACACTGATAGCAAGATTCCTCTTTTTTGTCTTTCTGAGAGAAGGTCTCACTATGCAGTTCAGGCTGGCCTTGAGCTCACTTTGTAGCCCAGGTTGGTCTCAAACTTACAATGATCCTCCTACCTCAGTCTCCCAATTACTGGGATTACAGGTGTGTGCCACCACGCCTAGATCTTTTTTTTTTTAAACTCAGTTTATTTATTAATTTTATTCTAAAGAGAAAAAAACAAAATTTCAAAATAAGATAATGAGAGGGCAACAATGGTTAATATAGTGCATATTGTTATCTTTACTCAGAGTACAAGATAATGTCTGAAAAACATTAGCACAAACATTTCTTTTCAATGAACTAAGAAAAATTAGTATTATAACTATCTTAACTATCTTTTATATTTTTCTTTTTTTTTTTTTTGTTTTTCCCTTCCTTCTTTTCCCCATTCCTTCATCCCAGTTTCTCGTTCCTTTTGAAGCTTCTTGTCATTTCACAGTATCTAATGTACATTTTGGATCTGATTTATTCTTTCAGTTTCTCATACTTGGGAGACAATACGATGTTTACACACATGCAGCTGGTTTATTTCACTCAGATTCCTTTTCATAGAGTCTGATTTAACTGTCTGGGTACATAACAACTTTCTGAAAGTTCACTGCATGACTGGGAAACACACTGGAGGGTTGAAATCCAGTAATGGAAAGACTAAATCTCCACAGCTGCATTACTGCGGAAGCTGAGCCAGATAATAAAATGTCAATCTGCATTTGGTGATTTAAAATGTAAAAGTATGACTAATGAAGTTTAGTTCCAACAAATCTATAATGCCTTTCCAACGTTAACCCTGCTACATTTAAATTGCTATAAGAATCAAAGTATAAATCAGAAAAATGAAACTGTTGCGATAACATGTCATGACTGCATAATCTGTGTTGACAAGATCGAGGCAGTGCGGGCAGTGAGGTTTGGTTTCCACATAGTTGTCACATGTAAAACAGGCCAGGTTAGGTTTAGTCTTCACTAGTGTGCGGCAGTGAGTCAACAGAAAAGCAGGATCATTATGTCTTTAAAAACTGGAGTCTCTTATAAGCCCATAAAACTATCAACTACTAGTGTAGTAGGGAACACTGGAAAAACATCACACTCCTTCAACAGCCATTTATTACATGTTTATTATGTGCCAGACTCAGGAAACAGCTAGCTAAGAGGATCTGTGCTCAATGGATTCATAACCTAGTAAAAAACACTGTGAGTGTTATGGATTACAAACTGGTGGTCAACTTAGCACTAGTTGAATTAATTCAGCTGGTGTTGAGTAAAGATGCTCCACCTGAAGAAAGTTGCCAGCATAAATAGGGACGTGGAGAAGAAGAGCTAGGTGTTGTGGGTTCTTCCAAGAGTTGCTGTTGGAGCCGCTGGTTCTCCTGGAGGTGCTTGTCACGCTGGCTTCTCCAATATGGACTCGGCCATTATTGTCGGAGGAGCTCGGGACCTCATCGGTGAGAGTGGCTGTGGTTCATGTTGCGGGAGCTCTGCTCCTCACACTGTGCATCGCTTCCTGGCTCCGGAGGGGAGGCTGTATGTTGGAGAAGCTGGTCACGCTGGGCTTCCTGACCTGTGCTCAACTGTTCTCCATCGTCGGAGGAGCGCGGGACCTCATCGCTGTTGGGGATGGCTGTGGTGCTCTTCAGGACAGCCCCGCTTCTTCTTTTGAGCGTGACTTCTCGGCTCCCACGTAGAACCTCAGCCCACTGCACGGCTCCTTCACCCTGCTGGCATAGACTTTCTAGCTCCACCGCTGACCTGTGGCCTTCCCAGCACAGAACTGTAAATAGTCTGGCGTGAGCCCTTATTGTGGCCTCTTAGATTCCCAGTTGGTACTGTGGGAGGCACTGTCATGTGTTTTGGGTCTCTAGCAGGACTCTTACATGACATTGCTGTGGGATCCAGGCCCTCAGCTATCCTGGGTCTTAGTGTTGTGGACAGATTCTCCTGCACTTTCTTGTGTATACCTTTGGGTGACTATTATAAAATAATATTACAAACACTGTGTCCTGTAGCAGTTGTTCTCCCTGTAACCCCTGACTACAACAGTGAGCAAATCTACAACGCAGGCACACAGGAACAGTACAGAGAACAGGATGGCTGACTCTAAGCTCTTTGGGTTAAAGAAGAACGATATTCAACTAAGGCAACATGAGACAAATCCATTCCAATGTAAAACTGCTCATGAAAGTTTGGGGAAAAAAATCTAAGATCTGTTAGAGATAATCATTATTACTATTTATTTACTTATTTATTTGTCTTTTTGAGACAGGGTCTCACTATACAGTTCGGGCTGGCCTTCAGCTCACTTTGTAGCCCAGGTTGGTCTCGAACTTGCAACGATCCTCCTGCCTCAGCCTCCCAAGTGCTGGGATTACAGGCGTGTGCCACCACGCCCAGCTTAGAGATAATTATTTTAAATTATATCTCACCATGGTTTCAAGGAGCAGAAATATATTTATCACACACACACATACACAAATCAAAATCTCCAGGCTTTACAAATAGTACAAACCAGAAGGCATTTTCTTCGGTATAAAGCAATCACTGATTCCTTCACACCCCTACGGGGCCCCTTCATTAGGAGAGCGGCGTTGCTCTGGTAGGCATAGACCAGGTAGGACAGTGCTTCTTGATACCTTAGAAAATGGGAAATAAATGCAGCTGACTTTTGTATTGCCAAAATCTAGAGCTTAAACCCAATTATTCCCCAATACAAAAATCTACTTGGCTCCAATTGTGGAAAAGCCTTAAAAATGGAATCAGCCCGGTATACTAAGAGAAGTATCCAGGCCAACAGCCAGTCTCAAACTGACCAAGAAACTCCAGGCACATGAGGAAACTCCTTCGAGCCTCAGTTTTTCCCATCTCTAAAACTAAAAGGGAGACTAGGCCACCCGTGATCCCAGCACTCTAAAGTGAGTTCAAGGCCAGCTAAACTACAGAGTCAAACCCTACTCAAAAAGATAAAAAAAAAAAAAAAAAGACTACAGCTCACTGGAGTCTATGTCAACTTAAAATTCATTTCCCAAGTTCATGCTCATTCCTCACAAGAGTATCTGGTACAGTAAACCTCTTCACCAAAAAATGCACCATGTTGAAGGATGAAAAAAAATATGCAATACTCAGAGCAAAACTGAGTGGAACACTGGGAAGAACAGAGGCAAATTAGTGCATGTGACAAGGGAGGGGATGCATGGCTGTGATTTCAGTGCCCCTGGGTGGGCATCAGTAATTGTCCTGACCAACAATCTAAACAAAATAAAAGGCCAACGTACTTTCCTTTTTGATAGAGTTCCAGTCCTGTTAGGAGATACACAGACACCTTTCGAAACAAACTATAATCTTCATGCCATTTCTGAAAAGGAAGGGCTATCATTAATGATTTGCTCTCAATAAACTAGTGCTGCACCTTCCACCACTGTAAATTTTAAATTAGGAATAAATATTTATTAAGCACACCTAGCCATGTACAAAAATATAAAAGTAAAATTTCATACAAGTCTAGTCAGTACTTAAGAATAAAAATCTACCATTAATCTTAATTTTCAAAGTTCTCTTCCTTCAACTAAGAAGCTGAAATAGTTCACAGAAGCTTTAGAATTTAGTTTCAACATCCATATCAAAGTCGTTCAGTCCTTAGCTGAATGGTGGCGCACATCTGTAATCTAAGCTACTCAGAAAGCTGAGGCAGGAGTATCCACAATTTGAGGCCAGTCTGGGAAACCTGATAAGATGCTATCTCAAAATAAAATTTTAAAAAGTAGGGGGCAAAGAGTGTAGCTCAGTGATACAATCTCCAGGCCCATTAAAAAACAAAAACATCACTCAGAACTAGCTTGAATGACCTATCAGTACTGACAAGTTCATCCAGATAGAGAAAGATGAGAGGAAAAAGCTGAGCCCACAAAGCAACCACAAGTTCAGTAAGTGTGGTAAGCACACCTTGGTGGTAGAATACTCTTGAACATGGAACACAATAGCTTTTTAAAAAAAAAAATCTGTGGCTGTATATATTTTAATATACATTAGAAAACAATATGATTTTTGGAAATCAAAAACACAAGTTCCAAGAATTTTACTGCCTAGAACAAGCAGGCACTTAAGGAACATGAAGTACTGTACTGATTCATTCTAACAGAAAGATGGACAAAGGGAGACTTGCTATATGGAGGATAAGGAAGTTCATTTATCCAGTCTTTCCCAGATCTTTTTGTTTGGGGTG
This sequence comes from Dasyprocta punctata, assembly GCA_004363535.1. Classification (NCBI taxonomy): domain Eukaryota; kingdom Metazoa; phylum Chordata; class Mammalia; order Rodentia; family Dasyproctidae; genus Dasyprocta; species Dasyprocta punctata. The sequence goes on from RJWM01010800.1 coordinate 31,547, forward strand.
CGGGGGAAGTGTCTTTCTGAGACAGGGTCTCGCAATGCAGTTCAGGCTGGTCTCAAACTTGCAACAATCCTCCTGCCTCAGCCTTCTGAGTGATGGGATCACAGGCATGTACCACCAAGCCTGGCTCCCAGACATTTTAACAAGTTAGTGGTAACACAAATTGTAATTTTGCCTCACGTATCACTAGCCTTAAGAATTAATTTTTTCTTTGTAAATTAAAAAACAAACAAAAAAAGCGAGGAATAGTAGTCCACACCAGTAACCCCAGCACTTAGGAGGCTGAGGTAGGAGGGTCATAACTTTGAGCCCAGCCCGAGCAGCTAAGTAACATGTCTCAAAAGAGAAAACAGTTCTGGTATTGTAGTTCGGTGCAAAGTCCCTGCATTCAATCCCCAGTACCGAGGGTAGAGGAGGCTCACCTTGTACTCTTCCATATTCATATCATCTGGACCAATTTCCTTCAGTTTAGCCTGAGCCACCTTCATAATGCTGATTGATCTGAGTGGAACAAAGTTCAGAAGATAGTGAAAGGGTGCAGGGCAAAACCTCTCAATAAGAAGAATCAGCCAAGTGCAAGTGGAGAGGGCCCATCTGAGCATTCCCTTCTCACCTTTCATCATAGCTCAGATTTTTATCTGCAAACTGTTCCAGAAGGGTCCGCTCTACTACCCTTTTGGGTGCTTCATTTTGGAAAAAGTAGACAAGAACATGCTGAAGGCGAGGGTCACTGTGAGAGGAGGGAGTCTCCTTGGCAAGCTGATAGAGCCTGGCGTATTCTTCATGGAATGCCTATTAGAGAGACAGTTGATGGTTAGGAAGGGGCGCACTGTGAACCTGTGCACAGAGAAATCAATACCTAAGGGAAGAGGGTCTCCTGCCTCCACAGTCATTCTAAAGGATTCTTTCTGAGGAACTATAAAAAGCAATTATGGAATCTTTGAGTTGTTTGCATAACCTAAAGGACGAAGCTCCTCTAGCATTCTAGCACCAAAAACCACATTAAATTTAAAACAATATTCTCATGAGGTTCATGAAAAAACAAGTAGTCAGTCTTTTGGCCAGGCATGCTGTCACACATCTGTAATCCCAGCACTCTGGGAGCCTGAGGCAGCAGGACTGGAAGTTTGAGCCCAGTCTGGGTAACCTAGCAAATTAGTAAGACTCAGTCTCAAAATTTACAAATGCCTGGGGATGTACCTCAGTGCAAAAGTGCTGAGTTCAGTACTCTGTACTTGGAAAAAAGAATTTTATTTTAATTGTGACATGCATATCCTTACAGCTAAAGACATGAATTTTTAAAAATCCATACAAATGTATTCAAGTATATTAAGTTTTATTCAAATACCTTAAAAAGCAAGACCTACTTTCTTATATTTAAGCTTCCAAAATTATAAAGGAACAACCTTATTTACAGCTTAATTAATGTCTCCTAAGAACAACAACAGCTCCTGCATGTGAGGCATAACACAGGACGGCACTGCTAACCAAGGCTGAGGAGAAGAGGAGACCAGGGTACTGTGGGACAGCTTGTGCATTAGCTGGACAGGAAAGCAGACTTTATGTGTCACTGCAATGAAGGACATTTTGACTGCGCCCCCTCCCCAGTTTATGTAATTATTGCCCCAATATTATGACACCTGGGTTGTAAGGATTAAAATTTTAAAATCAGAGATACCTTAATAAGCCCTGCTTCAGACCCATCTCGGTCAAAGGTCTGACGGGCTTTAGCTATGGCCAGGATGACCCCTTGCATGGCAGGGCTCAGCATCACCTACCACAAGAAGGCATAACACACAGAGAGAAAAAGGGGAGAAGAGAGGTTCAAAAGGAGATTGTATGAGAGAGAGCAATAATGTAGAACAGAAGTGGAGCAGTGTGCTCCTTGGCCAGCACTGACTGGAAGTCAAGTTTCACACCCCTACTCTACATGCATGCAGCCTCTGTCCCGCAACACAGTGCCAACACCCTGCCCAAAACCAGTGATTCCTACACTACATTCTCTCTCATTTGGCAAGATAAAGAAAGATGTATGGCAAAAATATCTCCAATGTGGCACTGCTGAAAAGTTAAATTACAGCTCTCAGAGAGTAGTGTCTGAGGTCAAAATTGTAATTTAGTTCTGTAACTTTGGGTGTATAACTTAAATATTCCTAAGTATTTTAGTTTTACGAGGCTGAACATTATACTTAGAGTAGTCTGAAAACTTGGAGCTAAACAAATGATTCTTTTAAAACCTTTCAAAGATTAAAAAATACTCCACAGAAAAGAACAAAAGTCTGAGAAGATTCATAATTGTTTATGTGCAGTGCAAATGAAAAGGAGATAGACAATGAATAAGTTAATATTGTGCAGCTTCTTCCTAACGCTTCAGGATTAAAAGAAAAAGACTTTAATCCGTATCTATTTTGCTTACTGGACAGCTGAAAAGTTTCTATTTGGAGGGAACACAATGGACTAATACCAAAAACAAAGATACCCTTGAAGGCAATCTTTTGTTCACAGTACCAAAAAAGGAACTAAACTCTACCTTTCTGAGGCCCCAGTATGTAAGCCTGACTATGTCTATATACACACGACAGCAGCACAAAGAACAAAATTATCTTTAAAAATACGGTAACTTTGCTATTGACAGACACTTTAAAAAGTATACTGAGTCACAAGAGCAGAAATGGAAGACTGACTGCACTCATCTCTGTACCTCCTCATCATATCCATCTGCATCAGATCTAACCAGAATCCTTCCCACACTGGGAATCTCGACTTCAGAGACCTCAGAATTAGGCTGGGCAGCAGACTCTGCATCATTAGCCTGTGGGGGCTGTTCTGACTGCTCTGTAGGGTTTGTTTCCTGGGGCCTGGGCTTCTTGGGTTCAGCTTCCTTAAGCTGTGGCAGCAGAATGTGGAGAAAGAGTATGAAAAAAAGAGAAGAAATAAAAAGGGGTTGGTTAAATGCAGCAGACACAGAATAATAGAAATGTGAGAAATCTGTCAACTATTGCTGAAAGCCAGACTCTTGCAATGGGTCTCCTAGGCAGCTCACCTCACTCAGTGCTGCTTCCACACCGCTCTTCTCATAGGCGTGTGCTGTGTTTGCAATAGCCTGGGCAGTCTGTTCCTTCACAATCACGGCATGTTCAGATGACAAGCAGCGAACCCCATGCGCAGAGGCTACTGGAGGCTCTGACAAAGAATCACATGAAGACATTAGCCTCTGATGATAAAGAACGTCCAGAACACACTGACGACAAGCAAGCAGGACAGACACACGGTTTAAGACATAACCCTTCTTACACACCTTTCTAAAACTCTGTGAAAATGCGACTCCATGAAATGGCTACTCCAGTAAAACCCCACTGAAGATTCTGTAACATTTACTGCGCTCCCAATTCTGTTGCATTGCTTTGTGCCAAGGAAACTTCCTAAAAACAACCATCTGCCAGAAAGAGCTCCTTTGGAAGTCAGTTTTCACAAAGTCGACCTAGTCCTATTATAATACAGGTAGTATTTCTGTCATCATTTGTGATATCATTTTTTGTTTTGTTTTTTGTTTTTCTGAGACAGGGTTTCACTGTGCAGCCCAGGCTGGCCTCAAACTCGCAGGGAACCTACTTCCTGTCTGAGCCTCTAGAGTGCTGGGATTACAGGTGTGCGCCACCATACCCGGCCCTTCTGACATCGTTTCTATCAGAAATCACACTCTAATTTATTCTATCACGTTGATATTGCACAACCTGATAGAATGCAACATATGATGAAGACTTATGGCATCAACTAGTTTGCTGAGGTGTGCAGGGCTGGTTGGCGGAGTAGAGCAATGTTACTAGGTCACCGATACAATGCCCTTCTTAAGTACCTTGTGATGGAGAGAATTCCTGTGATGCTGAGCTCGAAGAGGATTCCATTTGAGGGATTTTACAAGACTGCTCTTCTTCCCACTCCTCTACTTCCTGTTCAAACCTCCAGTTGTCTTCCTGAATATAATGTTTGAGTTCAACAGATAGGGCTTCCAGTTCTCCTATCATTTGATCAGATTCATTTGGGGCTGTCTCTAAGGAAAAAAATAAATAAATAAAAATTTAAAAAGGAGTTCAATCCAGAAAAAGATCTCTAGTAACCAGAAAGTCCTCTCCAGAAAGAATGTAGCACATCTCATCTTTTTTCTTGCCCTAATTAAAAAATAACAACAACACACACATATATAACAGACATAATAGTATTATAAGGCCAGTAAATCTGCAGAGCACATTAGTAACAGTGTCTAGCATACTGGTAGGTAGGCACTTATTAAATATCTGTTTAAATGAATGAATGATAAAAGAGCAAGGATCTGGATTCATGGCCAATCACTGCATATATCAAACATTTCTTGGAAATGTAGAAAATCAACAGATCCAAAGATAATAGTTTTACCAATTTAACTACTTATCTATTGACAATAAGATCTATCTTAAGAGAGTCAGATAAGAATTTCAGGCATGTACACTTCCTCAAGTTTCAAATAATCAAGTGCTATCAGAAAGCAATATGAAGCTGGGCATGGCAGTGCATGCCTATAATCCCAGCACTCAGAAGGCTGAAGCAGGAGGATTCTGCAACTTTGAGCCCAACCTGGCTTACATAATGAGTTTAAGGACAGCTTAAACTGCAAAGCAAGACCCTGTCTCAAAAAACAAAACAAAACACTATGAAATAATTCTGTCAAAAGGACTATAATTTATTTCACGTAGTTTTTAAAAAGAATGAGAAGGCTAGGTGTGGTGGCACATGCGTATAATTCCAGCACTTGGGATGCTGAGGCAGGAGGATCACTGTGAGTTCAAGGCCAGCCTGGAATACATAGTAAGCTCATGGCCAGCCTGAACTATATAGCAAGACCCTGTCTCAACAAACAACAAATCAAAACCCTCTGAAGTGTATTTAGAAATAGGAAAGCAAATTCATTTTTTATTCCTTTTATACTGTATATATAGATATATGTATCTATCTATACAGATAAGACAGATAGATACATAGTTTTTTTTTTTTTTTGGTACCAGGGATTGAACTCAGGATCTCGCACTTGCCAGGCAAGTGCTGTGCCACTGGAACTATATCCCTGGCCCACTGTTCATATTTTTAAAAATGCACTATTACCTACTAAAAAATTATACTTCAAAGGTTTTCAAAAGAAATATAAGACTGCTACACTCCCTAATAGTGTACATTTCCCCCAATCTCCAGGTTCTGTTGAGATATTTTTACCTGCATTAAAGTGGGGTAGCTTGTCATTAATATACATCAGACAGTAAGCACTAACATTTCTCAGGCCCCCATATGAATCTCTTTCAAGTTCTTCCCAGGAAGACTCAGTAACGGAGATATCATTGTACTTAAGCCAGATTTGCCGGGGTTGATTATAGATATAGGCCCAGTAGTGTCCAGCATTTGCTTGTCCTTCATGAACAAGGACTGCATGCAGGTGATAAGGCACCTGCAAATCAGAAAATAAATTGCTCAGTTAGATCAGGCAAACTAATCTGATAAAGTTTAGGACATTAAAATTCAATATTGATTGCGATTACCATCAAGAGGGAAAATGGCTATGTATACAGTACATGGTATTTGATACAAGGTTCATATGAAACATCTTGTTAACTCAAGTTAAACTAATGGCAACTGTCTTGAAATTTATCAATTATTTCTCTGTTCTAGAATCTCAAAACCAGACAGTGAACCAGATGACCTTCCTGAAAGACCTATTATGAACTCCAATGATTACAGATCTAAAACAAAGATAACCTACATTTATTTATCCTTCCAACTCAAAAGTTAGTTTGTCTAAAAACAGAATGGCCTTAAAAATGTTCACCAGGTTTGGAACCTATAAACAAGTTTAACAGCTCTTATTTTATGCCTATTTTACTTGGTACCAAAATTTAATTCACCATACTTCATTATTAATCAGTCACATGCACCCTATAATGCTTCTTGTGAATGATTGTCACCTATCTGGGGTGAAGACCAGATCTATACACTTCAGTGTTTTGACAATTAAAAAAGAAGTACTTTGTTTCAATATGGACAAAACAGAACAATCCTTAAAATAAGCACTGGTAAAAGAAAGGAAAACCAGTTATAGAATCAAATTACTTACACTTTGACATGTTTCCAATGGTGGCAAACATTTAAGTAACACAGAAAAAAAAGACAACGGGGAAACCCTAGGATGAGTGTGGTGTGATGTTGTTATGCTCCCTACTATTGCAGAAGCACAGCTCTCCTCTTGGAGTCACTGTGCCTGTGGTCTGTGACACAGATGGCTCCTAAAGGCCAGGCTCCAGTGCTATTCTGAATAAAAATTTGTGTGAACAATGAGAACTTCTGTGCTGCCATATTTGAAGGATTAAGTTATTAGAGAAATAAATGCCTGATGCCAATAGATCACAAAGGACCATGGTACTCTGGCCTTGAACTCACAGTGATTCTCCTGCCTCTGCCTCTCAGGTACTGAAATTACAGGTGTGTGCCACCACACCTGGCTGACCATGGTATTCCGGGAAAGGTGGAAAACCAGGTCCTGGCTCAGCTTTCCCCACTGCACTACTTGCATTCCCATTGTGTGAGAAATTTTTAATATTTGACAGTAAACCTTTCCACTCAGAGCTGGGTGTGGTGGTGCATGCCTTTAATCCCAGCACTTGGGAGGCTGAGGTAGGAGGAGCGTTGTGAGTTTGAGGCTGGCTTGGGCTACAACATGAGCACAAGGCTGGCCTGAGCGTCACAGTGCGAACCTACCTCAAAAAACTAGGGCTGAGAGTTTGGCTCAGTGGCTTAAGCGCCTGTCTGGCAGGCGCGAGGCTGTGAGTTCACTCTCCGGGGCCGCAAAAAAAAAAAAAAAAAAAAAAAAAAAAAACAACTTTCCACTCTATGAAAAAGTACCACAGAACAGAATCAAAATAAGGATGTTTGAGATTCTACTGCAGGTAAATGTATGTGGCTATTTTTAACCCAAAATAAAGGAATAATAGATTGCTTGTTACATTTATTAATAAATCTTAGGCTTATTCTTATATCTTAAGAATACTTTGCCACTTGGTGTCAAAGAAAACTATCATATTTTCTTGTATCTGCCATTAACCAGCCTTGACTATCTCCCCATCAATTTTTATTCTACCTGACGAAGAAGAGGATCACAGTACATCTGCTCAATAGTCTCAGTGGTGCTTGCAATACAATTCTTTAAGTCTGTCAAAAAAGAACACTTTGTTAAAATTATCTCATTCCACATCAGGTAGGCTGCTCAACTAAGCAAAGAGGATCTTACCAATACACACAGTTCTAATGACTCCAACTTTCCAGCATGGACCACAAAGCAGAGTTTTAAACCCACTAATGCTTTTAGTTATAAAGGCTTTTTTGCTTAAGTCATATAAAGGCTTTTAATCTACTGCATTAAGCTTTTGTAAAACATTTTTATAATCAGTATAAAAATTCCTTTTTTTTTTTTTTGGTTTTTTGAGATAGGGTCTCACTATGTAGTTCAGACTGGTCTTAAACTCACCACGTAGCTCAGGCTGGCCCCAAAGGCATGATGATCCTCTTGCCTTGGCCTCCCAAGTGCTGGGATTACAAGCATGTGCCCCTCCACCTGGCCAGTATCAAAATTTCTGAAGGAAGCAACTGTTTCAATTTAAGAAAAATTTCAATGGGTTGCTTAGGTATACAGTAAAATGTCCCAGCAATGGGACCTGCAATGAGACAGCAGGTTTGGCATGATGGCACACGCACTTTGGAGGTTGAGGCAAGAGGATCACCATGAGTTTAAGGCTAGCCTGGGCTCCACACTGAGCTCAAGGCCACTATACAGACAGAAAGAAAACAAATACAGACAAAAAAGAAAGTAAGCAAAAGTCAGGCCTGGTGGTGCATGCTTGTAATCACAGCACTTGGGATGTTGAGGCAGGAGAATCTGTATGAGTTCGAGGACAGCCTGGGCTACATAGTGAGTTGAAGGCCAGCAAGATGTGGTCTCAAAAAAACCAAAAAAAAGCAGGAAAATGAGAGGAGGAGAGCGGGGAGGGGAGGGAGAAGGGTGAAAGGAAGGGAAACAAGCCAGGAAAGGAAGGGAAGGGAAAGGAAGGAGAGAGGGAGGACAGAGGAAGGAATATCAATTAATCTCAGTAAAAGTGATGATGAGTGTCTAAGCATCTACAAATTTCCAGAGATTTTCAGGGGGAAATCTAGAGGGGATCTTTCTGCAGTTGTATAAACCAATTTATATGGTATGAACCAATTGTATAGTGCGAAAAACACTTACCAGGCCAAAATTCATGTACAGTAATGGCAGAAAGTGTCCAAGATGCCTAGTTTCTAAATATTCAAGCAAACAGAAAAGATAGTCACTGACAAGTTTTAAAAGTTCCAACCTTGTATATCTTGCTCAATTTCACTCCTCCACCTCTGAAGACAGGTCTTAACAAAGTTCATCTCCTCAGGTGTGACTGTTCGAGGAGCTGGGTGTGCGGGCATTCCCAGGGGAGAGCGGTGAGAGGCTGGCGGCCTATCCATCACCTCGGACTCGTGTAGATGGTCTTCACAGGGAGAAAAGCTATGGTCAACATCCTCAGAAGAGCTTTCCGGACTTATACTGCAGGAAGACAAAAAACACGCTCATGGAACATTTCCAAAACATATGATGGCCTAGATTAACATGTTCTAGAAAGCAAACTGCTGTATGAAAGAAGTACAGCTATTATTTAGTGAGCATTAACTCTGTAAAGCAATTAAGCCAAAGTTTCTTAGATGAATTATCTCACTTAACTTACACTATGGTATTACTCTCCTTATTTTACCAATTACAAACCTAATGTTTAAAAAATTAAGCAAGTTACTGAAATTTACTCAGCCAGTGGGTGACACATAGAAGAGATCAAAGTGCAGAACTGCCTAAGTCTTTGATTCATATCTTTTAATTGCTAAGTACATCTTCTCATGAAGAAAGGAGCAGCAAAAACACAGAAAAGGCTGAGGTTGGAAGAATGAAAGAATTAACTACAGTGACCAAGACAACTGTCTAAATGAGGCTCTCTATCCAGAAATGAAATACACAGAAGCAAGGAAAATAAAGTATCTATCAGTTAACATCCAATCCACAGGCATGACAATGGCGCCTCCCGGGACAGTCACCGAGCCGGCTTCAAGTCTGGCAATCCCAGCTCCACCACACCTAAGCTAAATGCCCATGGACACAGGATCAGTTTCAGTTACTAACTCACTCTTTCTACAAAATGTGTATCCTTAAAATCCTAACCTAATCTTCCTATAAAATCTCATCTACAAAATGTAAATATTAACTTCTTTATGTCAATGCTGTAAACAGAGAAAAAGAACATAAATGTGAATTTATCTACTAATTAATTATTGTCAGAGTAAAAATGCATACTTTTACAAAAAGACAGGGATCCCTATATATAGGATAATAATGTTCCTATTACATTTGGGTCTCTGTTTTACCCCAAAACTAGAGAATGTAAACTTCCACTAGCTTTGACTTGAAAGAAACTCTCATTCCTCAACACCCCATTTAGAAAGAGCAGTTTGCTTTCCTTTAACATAAAGAATACTAGTGTTTTGATCAGCCAAGACACATGCAAGTGTGACCTGTACTAACCCTCCTGACTCCTCTAGGATACGATGACTGTGACACCTGGCTCAGCTGGAACAGAATCAGAAGACAACGTGACCCGGCTCCCAATTTCTTTACTAGACAAGCCCCTCTAGGCTGGCCTCTTCACTTTCTAGTCAGTCCTTTCCCATGTTTTAATTCTGTACTCATAAGTAAGTCTTTTCTTGATACTCGCTTAGCTGTATATACACTAGGGCAAAGGGGAAAGGAGGAGATCTAGGAAGATCATGGCTTGACTTTCCTCTGAGAAAAGTGTTAGTGCAGCCAGCTCAAAGCAAGGTAACCCACCAGGCAGAGTATAAACACTATCCTGAACAAGGAAAAGCATCTGCAAAATCGCCAGCAATTCTGGGAGCAAGACCAGCATGCTGAACACTACGACATGAGTGACAGTGGGCAGAATCCTTCCCTCAGACAAAGAACTCTGCCTGAAATGGTGGCATACACCTGTGATTTCAGCACTATGGAAAACAAAGGTAGGCGGATAGCAAGTCTGAGCCCAGCCCACGCAACTGAGTGACTTAGTGAGACTCTGTCTTAAAAAAAATATGAAGCCAGGCATGATAGTGCACACCTGTAATTCCAGCATTCAGGAGGCTGAGGCAGAAGGATCACTATGAGTTTGAGGCCAGCCTTGGCTACAGAGTGAGTTCAAGGTCAGCTTGAACTAGGTATAAAGACCCTGTCTCAAAAAAAAGAATATAAAAGATGAAAAGAAGAGAGAAAAAGGGAAAATGGTTGGGGACGTAGCTTAGTATGAAAGCCCTGTTCAGTATCCAATACCAGGGATATAGCTCAGTGGCACAGTGCCTGCCTGGCAAGTGCGATGTTATGAGTTTGAGCCCTGGTACCAAAAAACAAAAACAAAAAAACAAAAACCCCCCAAAAACTCGCAGCTCCATGGGGTAAGTGCTAATAAGGTAGGAAGCTGATACATCATTCAAATTAAACCCAAAAACCAATCTGCTTTTTATTACCTTTCCTTGGATGTCAGGTCAGAAATTGGGCAGTGCACTGAAGAAACTGGCAATGTCACACGTGTTTCACTTTGAGATGGACAGCTTTCTGAGACAGGTTTTGTACTGGCAAATTCAATAACATACTTCAACATGTCCGGGAGTGGGAATCGAGTTGGACCCGAGCCATATTTCACATACCTGAAGTACAAAGAGAGCGGTAGTCTGTTGTGCATTTTAAGATTTGCTAATAAAAGATCTGTGGTGTAAAGAGTCAATGGTTAGGTTTACTCCTAAAGGCATATAATATTTGATAGGTTACTCAATCTGTAAGGTAAAAATTCTCAAACTACAGAAGTAAAATTTGTGCCTGGGCTTGTGGCACATGCCTGTAATCCCACCACTTGGGAGGCTGAGGCAGGAAGACTGCTGCAAATTCAAGGCTGGCATGGACTACACAGCAAGCATCTGCCTCAAAAAAAAAGTAAAAATTGCTGACAAGTTCATATTTAGCAGGAAAACATTTCAAATGGCTCGTCATCAGTCATGCCAGGTATGCTTTTTCTTGGTGTCCTGTCACATTTAGGGTTTGGTCATAAAAATAAACTCTCCTAAAGAAAATAAAAATGTTGCTGGTACTCAAATCTGAAAATAATTCTAGTGAACTAGTACTCAAGGGTTTTTTCTTCACTGTCTTTCAGACCAGCTACGACAGGAGGATGCAGGTGGAAAGCAGGCGCTGATAAAGCTGAACTGTGACACGGCAATGATGCCTGTGATCCCAGCTATCGGGAGGCAGAGGCGAAAGCATCACAAGCTCAAAGCTGGTCTAGACAACTCAGTGAGACCCTGTCTCAAAAATAAAATAAAAAGGCCTTGGGGGTGGAGCTCATGGGTAGAAACAAAAACTGGCAGATCTTTCTTCTGCAGGGTTCTACATACACTGCTATTTGCCTACTCATTCGATTACTGAAGATTTCTGCAGGATGGGTAAACAGTAAAGATCTTCAGTGTGTGATCAAAATAATACGGCGTATCTTAATAAAGTCTAATATTCTGCTGCTACTAGCACTTGCTTTAGACTCACTAAAGAAACTCAGTTGAATGAATTTTAGAGTTCTCTAAAGTGGACAGCTTAAATGGCACAATAATCAACCTGACTGGTTCCTATGGGTAACCTTGGAATTCTAGGATCCCATTTTATATAAGAATAGAGTTGTTCTTTTTTTTGTGGTTGTAGTGTGTTTTTGTTTTTTTTTAAGACAAAGCCTTGCTATGTAGTTCAGGCTGGCCTTGAACTCACTGTGTAGCCCAGGATGGTCCTGAATTTGCAGCAATCCTCCTGTCTCAGCCTCTGGAGTTCTGGGATTACAGGTGTGTGCCACCAAGCCCAGCTCCACATTTTTCTTCTCTGAATACAGTGGAAGACAGAAGCAAGTACAAAACTTGGAAGAAAAAAAAAAAATCACCTGTTTCTATATTTAAAAAGAACATTATAAAATAAAAATGCTAGTGGAAAATAAAGAACAATGCAACTCAAGGTCAACCACACATTAGAGGGCAGATAACAAGGGTAGAAAGGGAGCCATGTAGCTCTCTTCATTCCCAAACTTAAAGGAGGAGAATCTGCCTGCCACAGAGGTACAGCTTTTACTCAAGAAGGCCTTAAAATACATCCAGACAGAAGAGCTTCAGAGAATTGTTCTGCTTCTTAGATGTATTTCCTTGCTTTCCCTCTGCCACTATTGACTTACCTGAATTTTCTCAAACTTCGATGCAACACAGCACTGATAATCCATCACAGGACCACAAGCTACCTTTTCACAACTGTAACTCTCTTCCCAGGTTGGTGGCATTTTAATTTAATATGTATCTAAAACCTTAGGAAAAACTTTCTCTAAGAAGTTTGTCTTCACTTTTATGCTAATCATTTTTGTGTTCAACTGAACTGTTAGACAACTTCTAGAGCCAGGTACTTCATACAACACAACACCTGTTTTGGTTAGTATAATCCGAGCTAAACGTGTTTCAAGAACATTGTCTGCATTGCATACAGAAGTCTTATTTTCAATATTACATCAAGGTTATCTTAAGAGAAGAAACAGTGAAATCTTCCCCATCCCACCCCCGACAGGATCTCACTATGTATGCAGGCAGGCCTTGACCTTACTATGTAGTCCTGATTATCCTTGAATTCACAATCCTCCTGCCTCAGCTTTCCAAGTGCTGGGATTACAAGTGCCATTTTTATTCTCAAAAGTAATGCATGTGCTTGGTAAGAAAATCCAAATACAAAGCAGTATAAAATAGCCATAAAAGTCACCTACTTCCATCTTAGGTGTACTACCTTATAGTACTCACTAATAGGTGATTGTATATTTTCCCAGGAGTGTGTCATACGTACATAATCAGATATATTGTATAACCTTTAAAAAATTAAAAATTAATATTATCTGAAATTTAGCCAGGCATGGTGGTGCATGTCTGTAATCCTAGCACTCAAGAGGCTGAAGCAGGAGAATCGCCATGAGTTTGAGGCCAGCCTGTGCTACATAGGCAAGTTGAGGCCAGCCTGCACTACATGGTGAGACCCTATCTCAAAAACACAACAATGACAAAAAACAGAACCAAAAAAACCTGAAATTCAAAGTCTATTCTAGAACAAAAGTAGTATTATACAAAGAAAAATGGTCATATAATTTTAAAATCCAAAATTCTTTATTGGTTCCTGGTTCCTTCTGAGCTACAAAACATTACCGGTTCTATAAAAATAATTTAAAATTCTAGCTGTACGGAGTTTTACTAAAACCTTTCAAGTATAATGCTGTTGCCCTCAGAATCTGGCCCACCCCTTCCAGGACAGGACCTGAGGAGGTGGGGCCTCTACTCACACAGAATACAGCTGGCCACAGTACACGTGGGGAGCTGGGTGAGAGCACAGGCGATGGGGGAGTTCTGGTGCCCAGGTCCATTTCGGTCTGGAAATGGGAAGTGTTGCCCTTCAGGATAACTAATGACCTAGCAATGGAGTGGACAGAGGTGGGTGACGGTGGAAGGGAAACCGTTAAACACACGATGTGGAGAAAAGCCACTGACTGTGTCTGAGATTTCCTTCATAAACGCTGAGTGAACGGGATTCATCTGCACTAGAAACAGATCACACTGACCCTTGATGAAAACAGGGTGATTGCATAGAAACAGTACAAAACAAACAAAAGCAAAGATTCCTTATGAGAGAAAGGACTTGGTATAGGTCAGAAAAATCAGCCCTTTTAACTAGTATCATTCCAAGCCAAGCAGCATTATCTCTACCTTTTCTGGACACTTCAGAAACTGCTTTTCCAAGACACGTGAAACACAACTGTCACAGTTTTCTCTCATGTCTACAAAGATGACAGCAGGGTTAATAGAAACAGTGAAAAGCTATACATATTTGCTGGTCTTAAAGATTACTTCACAATTAGGAAAACATTTTTATAGCTACTTTATAAAATATCCTCGTTATTAAAATATAAACAAACTACCTGACCCAAATATACTGTTTATCTTTGATATTTCTAAGCATAAATGTGTCCACACACTCACCTTTCCAGTTTTTCCTGCAGAACTTTTATTTCTTCCTTCAACTTTCGAATACATTCTCTCTTATTTCGAATAAGCTCCTTGCTCCTGTACATGTACCTAAACAAATGGTAATCCCATGAACACATTTATATTTAAAAACATTAATGGTAGAGAATCAGCAAAGCAGAGATACAAGGAAACTACTTCAAACAGGGAAACAGTGTGCACAAAAAACCCACAGCTAGTATCATACTTAACAGTGCAAGACTGATGGTGTCCCCCTAAGATCAGGAACCCAGCAAGGATGACCACTTTTTCTACTTCTACTTAACATTTTACTAAAGGCATAACCAGGGCAATAAGGTAAGAAACAGAAATAAAAGGATACAAATAGCTAAGGAAGAAGTAAAGCTGCCTTTTAGATGTAGATGACACGACTATGTACAAAATATCAAGAGATCTACAAAAATATATCAGAGTAAAGCCAAGGAATACAATGCCAACCTAAAAGAAAACTATCAGCTACATTTCTATACACTCATAAAGAACAAATGGAGAGTGATTTTTTCCCCCAGTACAGCCATTAAACTTGCCATCTTCCTGCCTCAGTCTCCCAGAGTGCTAGGATTATAGATGTGTGCCACTGCCTCCAGCTGGGCAATAATGCAAAGCATGATTTATTTAGGAATAAATTTAATCAGATATGTGCAATATCTGTACACCAAATATTACAAAGCACTGCTGAAAAATCAACAATGACGTGAAAAAAACAGCCAGAAAATGTTCATGGATTAAAGGATTCAATATTAAGATGCTGTTTCTCCCTAAATTGATCTATGGGTGTGACACAAATCAAAATCCCAAGTCATTTGTAGTACCCAGTAAGTTGAAAAAATGTATACAGAAATTCAAAAAGCCAGTATCAGCCAAAATGATTCTGATACTTTCTGATATTAAGATAAAAAATAAAGCCACTGTAACCAAGGCAATGTGACACTAGCATAAAGTTAGACTAGAGAAGAACAGAGATTCAGAAATAGATCTGCTACTATATTTTCAATTAATTTTTGACAAAAGTGTTAAGGTAAGTCAAAGGGAGAAAGGGCAGTTTTTTCAATGATGGGGCCTTTACTACAACTGGACATGCCTCTCACTCCCCTCCCAAACCTTTTGTCTCATACCATGCGTGAAATCTAAATGGGTCATAGACTTAATATAAAAGCTAGAACTTGTAAAACACAGGGTTAAGACAAGCAGTTAAAAAGTGGACACAATGTGAACTGACACTTCATCCAAGAAAATATACAAACTCTCAACTAGGCAAACAAAAAGATGCTCAACACTATTCATGTCCAGGAAAATACAAATCCAAAGAAAAATATAGTTATTTCTCCATACCCACTAGAAAGGTTAGAATTAAAAAGACTCATAATTCCAAGTACTGCCAAAGATCTGAAGCAAATGGAGCTCTCACATTCTACTGATGGCAATGCAAAACTGTACAGTCACTTTTGAAAACAGTACAAAAATATCTTGTCAAGGGAAATAAACCTTTTCATACAACCTTACAATCTTACTCCTCTATATTTTACATGAGAACTGTACGTGAATGTTCAAGGCAGCTTTACTGATAACAGCCCCAAACTGGATATATCTGAACTATCTACCAACTAGAGGAGAAAAATACTGTGGTACATACATACAATAGAATACGATTCAACAGGGGATGGGGGTACAGTGACAGTGGTAGAAGAAATTCTTAGCATACACAAGGCTCTAGGTTAAATCCCTAACATCAAAAAACAAAACAAAAAAAGTACTACTCAACAATAAAGTTGAATAAACTACCGATATATGCAACAACTTAAGTGAATACCAAAAATATTATCCTAAGGAAAGAAAATAGCCATAACAGGGTATATTTTAATGTCACTAATACAACACTCTAGAACAACAGGGACTGTTGTTCAGTGGATGCTAGAGCCTGGGGGTCGGAGAAAGGGACCACAAAGGGGCTCAGGGAACCTCCTGGCTGGTGGAAATGTTCTCTACTGCAACCGTGATGGTAGTTACTGGACTTTCTACATTTCACAAAATTCACTGTTTATCCATCTATGAATGGTGGCCTTTTTTTAGATGCAAACTATACCTCAGTAAAGTAAGTCTCTCTAGGACTCCCCCACTCTAAGAATATAGATGCTTTTCAGAATAGAAAGAACTGCGGCTAATCCACATACTATTCCTTACCC
The DNA here is from genome assembly GCA_004363535.1 of Dasyprocta punctata. Taxonomy (NCBI): domain Eukaryota; kingdom Metazoa; phylum Chordata; class Mammalia; order Rodentia; family Dasyproctidae; genus Dasyprocta; species Dasyprocta punctata. Next base: position 47,980 of record RJWM01010800.1, read on the forward strand.
CCGAACAAGCAAGGTTTTCACCTAAACCCTGGCTATTCAAACCGGAATCCAGAGAGCAGAAGCATCATTAGCATTATCCTAGGTATAGGGGTGGCAGACCTAAAGCACATGTGCCACAGGGGGTGCACAGAGTCCTCTGTCACCACATAAGCCAAGTCACCCCAGCATTGCCTCAGCAGTGACCATTCAGATTTAATTGTATTGTTGGCACTTCGCAAGAAATAAGTCAACTTGGGGATGCAGTTTGGGCACTAGGTCTCTAAAAGGTTCACCATCACCCCCTTAGAAAGTTCATGAAAAGGCAAACTCTTAGGCCTGGTGTGGTGGTGCACACCTGTGATCCCAGCATTCGGGAGGCTGAGTGAGGCAGGAGGATTACCACAAGTTTGAGGCCAGCTTGGACTACAAAGTGAGTCCAAGCCAGCCTGAACTACATAGTGAGACCCTGTCTCAAAAAACGAAAAACTTAAATAATTTAAAAAAATTTTCTTTTTTCATATGTTTATTAAAATAAATACATTTTTTTAAAAGTCTGTATTTTCTTTTTCTTTCTTTCTTTTTTTTTTTAGTTCAGGCTGGCCTTGAACTCACTACGAAGCCCAGGTTGGTCTCAAACTCATGGAGATCCTCCTGCCTCACCCTCCTGAGTGCTGGGAATATAGGAGTACACAACCATGCCCAGCTCAACAACCTCCTGGACCCCAACCCAGACCCACTGAATCCCAATTTTTATATTATTAAGATCACCTGAGTGATTCCCATGCACAGTATACTTACTACATGCTCATTTGTACTGTTGCACCACATCACAAAAACAACCAACCCAGAACTCACCTGTCCATATAAATAATCTGAGGAAATTCCAGCTTATTATGAATTTTTTCTGGCTGCCCAAGGGACTGATTGAACTCGAATCTTGACAGCTCAAAGGTCAACACTGGAGGTAGCTTGGTAAACCAACGCTTTGTCCAGGGTAGAAGTGTGGGGGAAAAGAAATTAACTTTAGGAAATACCAAGAGCCACATTTAAAACATCCTTCATCAAGAATTTATTGTTTCTGTATAGAATATATATTTAAATAAAATATTAAAGCATTTTTATCCCAGATAAAAAAATAAAGTATTTGTACTTGAAATCATGCTTTGAGCAAATATGACCAAGCATTTAAGACTCCAAATTTACTAGCTAGTCAATAAATGGCATTTTATTCACTCATCATCCTTAGCACCACCCACCCTTAAGTATGTGAACTGACCAAGTGTCTATGCCACTCATTTGTTAAATGAGTCATCAGTATTCAAAAGACGTTCACGCCCTGTAGAAAACAGCCTAAGTAAAGAATTGGGAACTACAGTCTAACCAGCATGTAACTATGGAGAAACTGTCTCCAGGAGTCATCCAGAAAAACTAATACCATGTATATAATATCCACTATTTATTTACATTCCATTAACTGTAACTTAAATCTCCCTTATGTCTAAAAAGGAAACCTGAAATAGCTTCATGATTTTATCACTCCTCAAGTTGCTGAGAAAATCCTCTTGAGTTCCAATGAACAGATGCATTGTGAAAAGACTAGTACTACAACTTCAGTTTCAAGGAAAGAAAACACTAACTTCCAGAGAATATTTCAATGGTCACTATCCTGGGTAAGGAAAGGCTACAGGAGTAAAGGCCTTTCTGTTCAACTGATCTATACACTAGAGGTTTCTATGAACCTTTTCCCAAAGGCACAAACAGTTCTCCTGAGGGATGCCTTGCTGAGACAAGGTGAGTCTACACAGTCTGCTTGTCTTGGAGCTACGTCTAAATAAATATACATAATGACTCACTTTTATTTTATTTTTACAGAGTTCCCATCCTTGAATACTGAGTTGTGAGTAGCCAGTGACCATTTCTTCCCTTTCCTAAGAGAATGCAGTAAGTTTGCACAGATCCTTTGCCTCCCACCAGCAAATAGCTCTTTCCTTGAAAAGCTGGCAAGGCAGCCAGCTTTCTCCAATTTTCAACACTTTCTATAACTAACGTACTTCTATGAAGTTCATTTTAGGCTCTCTCTAATTCAAGAAAGTTCGTTTTTCTCCTGTATTAATCCCTGTGGACTCACATACAGACCCCAATTTGCTTCAAAATGTGTAACCAAAGGAAAACAAACAAGCCAAACTGTAGTATTGACAAGTATGCTACAAACACTATCACTATTTCTTACCCAGCTGCAATTTCCAGACATTAATTACCCTTTCTCTCCCTTTAACTTCCTCCCTTTTCAACCCACTAAGACAATAAAAAAAACCCCACATAATTAAAAATGAAATTTTAAAAACTGTAAAAGCAAAGGCAGAATTTACAATTGAGAACAATAAATAGTGTAATAGGGAAAATATTCTAAATGGCATACCATAGGAGTTAATCACTGTACTTTTACCCTCCGAAAATAAGGAGGCAGTGGGTTCTCCCTACTCAGGTACAGGTAGGCTTCAACAGAAAGAGAGAAACTTGATCATACTTAAAACATCAGAAGCAGCATACAACCTTTACACGATTAACTCAAATTCATAGTTTCAGTAAAGAATTTATCAAAAGCACTGACTCAATGATTCATGTGGACTGATGAGACACTTAAGGCAAATTCAATTTCTGTTCAGCAATAAGTTACCTAACATAATGGGAAATTAGTTTGCCTCAAAGTTCAGTCCTACTTAATTGGCTTTGTCACTGCACAGCAAGTAAAAATATCCACCTTACCTCTTGTCCATACTTCACTGAATGATCAGAAGAAAGAAGCTCAATGTCACCCTCCACCATGGCCCCTTCCAAACATTCGTCTAAGTTGCGATAACCGTTTACCTGGAGGGGATACTGGCCAAACGTCTCGTTGTTACAAAAGGGCTTTCCTGGGCAAAGAAAGAGACTGAGTTTTAAAAACATCACTACAACTTTGAAAGCCTATTTTCTGGCTCCCCAGAGACAACATCTTAAATTCAAGTATCTCCTGAGACCTGGATAGAAATGCACTTAAGCTGGGATGGCACTCTCCAACGTGCCAGTGGACCCAGGCATGGGCCATTCACAAGTGCAGACACTGCAAAAAGAAAGATGCCAGACGTTACGCGCCTCCTGCTCGAAGACTTTCCCACCCTCAGTGCACTGGTCTTGCCTTACCTAATGCAGTGAAACATCCAGATACAACTGTCAATTTACAAAGAGTGGAGAAGACTATGTTAAAATACATTAAATATGCTCCACAGGAATGCAAGCAGCAAAATTTCAGACTCTGGGAAATACTACAAATAAAATAGTTTCTCCAAAAAATGTATTTCAAGGAGAAAAAGGTAGAGCTTTCAGATATTGAAGAGGCTTAAAAGATGTATCAACTAACCACAAATGAATCATATTTGAATCTTGATCAAAACAAATTCCTTTTCTTTAATTAAACAAATTAAGATATTTGAATCCTGGCAGATTTCTGCCACTTTCAAATGCTATTTTTTGGAGTAGCAGTGCTACACTGTTTTTAAAAGATTAGCACCTAAGAGTATAGCTCAGTGATACAGCACATACTTAGCAAGCTTAAGGTTCTGGGTTCAAATTCCAACACCAAAAACAAACATTTTAAAAATAAATGAAAAGAGTATGGGGTAAGAACAGGAAGTAGAGCTGTGAGCTGATGGTTGGTTGGCTCATCCCCCAACCCCACCCCAGTACTGGGAATTGAATCTAGGTCTTTGTGCATGATAGACAAGTGCTCCACCACTGAGCTACCTCACAAATCCTTTAAAATAATTATTCTGACACAAGTCTATGTTGCCCATGTTGGCAGCCTCCAATTTGCATGCTGCCCATGTTGGCAAACCTCCTGCCTCAGCCTTCTGAGTAGCTCAGACTACAGGTGTGTCACGATGCTAGGCTTCATAAGGGTTTTGACAATTACTCTATTTGTGCAAATTAAAATTTTTCCATAGTTTAAAAAAAGTATCCATAGCCGGGCGTGGTGGCATACGCCTTTAATCCCAGCACTTGGGAGGCTGAGGTAGGCGGAGTGTTGTGAGTTCCAGGCCAGCTTGGGCTACAACGCGAGCGCAAGGCCGGCCTAAACTACATAGTGTGACCCTGCCTCAAAAAACTAGGGCCGGGAGTTTGGCTCAGTGGCTTAAGTGCCTGTCTGGCAGGCGCGAGGTTGTGAGTTTGATCCCCCAGTGCCACAAAAAAAAAAAAAAAGTATCCATCATGCATCTTAGAGTACACAAGCATTTCTGGTACCCCACCTCAATAAAATCATTTGAAATTAAATATTACATCAGAGCTGGGCATGGTGGTGCACACCTGTAATCCCAGCACTCGGGAGGCTGAGGCAGGAGGATCGTTGTGAGTTCGAGACCAACCTGGGCTACAAAGTGAGTTCAAGGCCAGCCTGAACTGCATAGTGAGAACCTGTCTCAAAAAATAGGGTTGGAGATTTAGCTCTGTGGTATAAGTGCCTGCCTGGTAGGTGCGAGGTTGAGAGTTCAATCCCCAGTACCAAAAAAAAGAAAAAAAAAAAAAAAGACATTACACCAGAAAAGCTACACAGAGAAAATGGAATAACATCACTGTGCATCGACATTAATGCTAGAATTGGGCTGTGCAAATGTTACATAATCTAATGCAACAACTTTGAAATAAAGGTTGCACCTGTTTTACAGATGAGAGAGACTGAGGACCCAGGAGCTCACACAGTTTGTCCACAATGACACAGATACCAAAAGAATCAATACTTGGACCTAAATCTGTCTGACTCTCAAATCTATTCACTATACTGCCCCCACCAAGACATAGGACTAAGGGTATGGTCATAGGCTAAGAATTAAGGCCAGAGAATTTACCTTCACGAATCCCTTCAGTTAAGAAAGTACCGTAGAATAGCTGCACCATGGGATTTTCAGATTTGTTCCTGGGATTGCTGCTTTTAAAAAAGGGAGACACTTCTGTATCATTTGGATCAAATATGAGTTACACAAAGCCTGAGCATCATTCAAAAATGAAAATAATTCACTTTCGTCAGTCACAAAAAGCCAGATACAGACTAAAGTAAGTAACGGATTAGCTCCACTTATGGGACAAATATGAAGTCAAGAGTTAGGGTCCTTTCAGTAAAACAGCTGTATGTTCAGAGGATCAACATTATCCACAGAAACGGAAAGTCAAACACGGTAAGGACTAGCTCACAGTTACTCCATGAAGTTTGATTAGAATCAGCTATTTCTACATGAGACAAGTATCATAATTCCCAGAGCCACTGTTAGTTAGAAGGACGTACAAACCAACCCTCAACACTCACTTAACATTAACAGCTAGCTGGAAAGCGTCCTCCAGCCAATCCAGGAGCTTGTGTGTGAATTCACTCACATCTTGCTATAAGAGAGGCACAAATGGCATCAGAGTTAGATGGAACACCAATCACAGGGAAATGAAGGTTTGCCCTTAATCCCACCAACAGTTGAGTTCTACTACTCTAAAAACATTTCTTTTTTAGGCCCAAATATCACAGACAGAAGAATAATGGAATGTGCCTTTCAGACACAAAACACAAAGTATGTTACATAACTTATAAATTGTGCCTAGAAGGAAACTGAAACTCTACCACTTTCAGTCACAACTGTCTGTGATATAGAAAAAGCAAACAAAACCTTCCAATTAAGTCTTTTTTAAAAAGTCCAAAGAACAAACTGTAGTCTTCTAGAACAATGTGAGATTTCAACAGAGAAAGGAAACCCTTGAAGAAGCTGATCCAATCATGTTAACCTTAATTTTTAGGTAGAGGTAGGGAATAGGTAAGTATTAATGTCAGAAAGAGAAAAAGTGCTCAGAAAAGCTGCTGAATTCAGGTTCAGGTGACTTTACAGAAATGGAAATTTTTTTTTAACATGGTACTGGCGGTCAAACCCAGTGCCTCACTCATGCTAGGCAAGTCATCCACCACTAGGATGTACCTAGAGCAGTGGTGGCGAACCCATGCCGCACAAGCCTCAGTGGGCTGTTTGTACCACTGAAAGCTATAAAAGGTTCGCCAGCAATGCCCTAGATGGTTTTAAACATAACAGTTCTACCTGGGACAGACAAAGGACTTGACTTTTCTGCACAACCCTTTGCTAAGGCTGACTGCGCTATTTTCTAAGCTCTTCCTATCTGTTTCAACAGCCTCTGTAAGTCTACTGTTCTTTCGACTACTATTTCTTCTTCCCTTTGGAACTGTCAGTCCTCTCCATAATACTCTTTTCATGCACATTCTTACTCTCTTACCACCCTTTTTGTATGCAAAATAAAGGGCAAAAACAGGCACCTACGGTCCTGCTTAGTCAAGTTCGTAGCTTGTTAGGTGAAATAAGCAACATCACAGTAACATTAATATCACAGAAACATTAGTAAGGCATGACTCCAAACTTGAGAGTTTGAGGGAAAATAAGAGAAAAAGATTCTTTACTACCTGCTGTTCCTCAGATGATCGGAATGCTCCCTTTAACAGATCCAGGGCTGCAGAAGGGTCTACAAATTTTCGATTTGATCCCATCATAAGAGCAAACAAATACTGAAGCTCTTGCATAAACACGATATTTCTCTTTTCCTACAGAAAACACAGCCACGTGTACTGACTCATACAACATCTTATTTGGAAGATCAACAAATGATGAGAGAAGCTGCCAATAATCACTCTCTAAATCATATTTACCTAAGTCTAAGTGAGTTAGGCTTTGAAGTACATCATGAGGACCCTGGTGACAAGGGATTACTCTAAACTCAAGAATAACTACATAGAAGTCAAAAAGAATTATTGTTGGAAAGACAGAAAGGTCTATTTCCTGAAGCTGAGTCCCCTCTGCTGTTAGGAGAATGCATTACGCTAATGTAAAATCCAGGGCAGGGCAAAATCACTGAGTGGGAGCTACCTCCTGCAGCAAGTGCAGACTGGAATTTCCTGAGAAATCTGGGTGTACCAGCTCGATATTCTCCAGCCCTCAGCTCGAGCAGCCAATGGCAGAAGGAAGGATACCACACACACAGCCAAACACAGGTGTTCTGAGCAGCCCCACCCAGCGCAGCACTGCTGAGGCAGGCAGGCTGGCCTGCTGACCACATTCTTGAAACTGTTTTTCTAATTTTATATCAACTTAAAATTTATAGTTTTTTTTTTTCCAAATCTTTAATTTTATCACAAAGAAGGAAAAAGAACCACTTAGAAATGAAAACAAAAGAGCTGGAGATATAGCTCAGTGGTACAGCACTTGCCTAACATGCAGCACAAAGCCCTGGATTAAACATTGCAAAAACAAAAAGAGCAATGAAAACAAGTATTAGTTAGTACAAGCCAAACTGTTGCAGTTTTCACCGTCAGTCAAAAATTTAACACTGGGCACAGTGGTGCACATCTGTAATCCCAGCACTTGGGAGGCTGAGGCAGGAAGATTGTCGTGAGTTTCAGGCCAGTCTGGACTACATAGTGAGCTCAAGGGCAGCCTGAACTACATAGTGAGACCACCTGGTTGTGCAGGTCCATCATCCTTTTTAGCCAAAAGGGTCACAAGTTTGAGCCCAGCCTCGGTAACAGTGAGTGACTTAGAACTTGCCTCAAATTAAAAAATAGAAAAGGGTTTACAGTGCAGCACAGTAAAAGGCTCTTGGTTCAATTTCCAGTTTAAAAAAGAAAAATAAAGAGAGGCTTTGGGAGGGCCAGTGATATAGCTCAGTGGCACGGTGCCTGCTTGGCAAGTACAAGGTCCTGAGTTCAATTCCTGGTACCTCCCCCCCAACTACCACAAATAAAAAGAAAACAAAAAACAGAGACTTTAGGATGAAAGAAATTAAGTGATAGTGAAGAAACTTCTCAGCACCAACTTACCGTGTGACTTTGACAATTTTCAAGTATATTTTGTGGCAGACTATAGCTGAGAACAAGTCTTCGAAATTCAGGCAACTGAAAAAGAGACTGAAAGAAAGAAATGCATTTATCCTTTCTTTCAAGATAACTGCAGAAAAAAATTTCTTTCAGAGTACTTTCATTCATATTTAAAAGCACATATAACTTTCAACCTAGCAGATTCTATTATTTCTAAGAAAATAATAATGGTTACACAAGCCGGCGTGGTGGCGCATGCCTTTAACCCCAGCACTTGGGAGGTTGAGGTAGCAGGAGCATAGTGAGTTTGAGGCTTGCCTGGGCTACAACACAAGCGCAAGGCTGGCCTGAGTTACACAGTGTGACCCTGCCTCGAAAAACTAGGGCTGGGAGTTTGGCTCAGTGGCATGAGCGCCTATCTGACAGGCGTGAGGCTGTGAGTTTGATCCCCGGGGCAGCAAAAAAAAAAAAAAAAGCTTACACAAAAATTAACAAAATCTCTAATCCTTTAGATATTTTATTTATTTATTCTTTTTTTTTTTTTGGTACTGGGGACCAAACTTGCAATCTTACGCTTACCAGGCAGGAACTTATGCTGCTGAGCTAAATCCTTGGCCATCCTTTACATAAAATAATAGAAACAAACTAAGACTTTGGAAGACAAATACATTAAATAAACTATACTGCATTTACACACTAGACAATTATGCAGTCATTAACAATTATATTGCAGAAAAATGTTTCTATGAAATAGACTACTAGCCAGGTAAAGTGGCACATGCCGGTAATCCCAGCCTTTGGGAGGCTGAGGCATAAGGAACATGGTGAGTTTGAGGGCAACCTGATTCACAGTGACTTCAGTGCCAGCCTGCACTACAATGAAAGGCCATGTCCCAAAAATAAATGAAAGAATGAATGAATAAATAAATAAATAATAGAGTACTATACCACAGTGGGAATGAATTAACAAGAACTATGTGCCAATATATATAAATCTCAGAAACACATTATAAAAAAAGAGTTCCAGAAAAACAGAATAGAATACTATATTGCTTGGGGTTATGTACATGTGTGGTTATGTCTGTGGGAGGAAGGATGGGTTCAACAGCAGAGATTTATAACTTACACTGGGCAATGAGAACAGCAGAGTTTACTACCCTCCACTCTATCATAAACCCTTTTTTTTTTTTTTTTTTTTTTTTTAAGTTTAGCAGCGCAAAGTAGCACAGGCTTGTAATTCCAGCGACTGCAAGGCTGAAGCAGAATATCCCAAGTCCAAGGCCTGGGCAACCTAGCAGGAGGCCCCATCTTTATAGAAGGCTGGGAGTGCAGACCTGAAGCCCAGGGTCTGGGTCAGAGCCCTAGTTCAGGGGAGCACAGGAGGGGTGGTGAACAGCAGACATCTCCAGTGGACATCCCTCGAGCTGAACCCCTAGTGCAGAGGGATTCTTTTTATTATTTGTAAATCATACTTTTTCTACTACATCTTTTCTAAGTGAATTTTTAAAACTCCCTACATGAATGTAACTCCTCATCCCCAGATATTCCTCAAATGAAAACCTTTCTAAGCTGCATATTGGAGTTCTAGAAGCAGCATTCTTTCAGAAAACAGGCAAAACTTCACAATCAGAACTGAAAAACTGCAAAAACATACTTTCCTGTAATCCAAAACCCAGGTCTGCTTCCTGACATCAGCATCAAAGTGGCAGCATCTGCCTAGGTGCAAAGACCCTTCTCTCCTATGCCAGATGACAGGGTCCGGACACAGAGCCATGCTGGCACACTTCTTCCTGCACTTTGAGACGGTTTTCCATGCATCTGTTGACACCAGCATACCCCCACTCCTACTGCCACCCTACAAGTCTCCAGAGTTTCTGTTCTACCGAAGAAAAGCAGGTTTAGTCTAGGTGACCTCACTCTACCTCTTACCTGTGCTAACATCTTTCCTCAAAGGTGCCATTATTCTTCCTCCAACACTGGCTTTTTCTCCTGTGTGCTCTGCATCACTTACATCCTGCTCCTCCTCTGGTCACCAAAGTTTAAAATGTCAGAGTGATAGCAGTTCTTTCCCTTTCTTAAGCATTCACGTCCAGTAAGCCCCACGGCCCCTGCACTACACTTCTTGGTGGTATTTACGACCTCCTGCTCATCTGTCCCCCCACCCCAACTGCTCTAATCTACACCCACCTGCTCACCTGGTTCACTGTGCATGGTCTCCCTGCCTCCAGAACAGCCCTCACCATCAACCGCCACACAGCTGCTTCTGACCACCTAATATAACCAAAATTAGTAAGTCGTGTCATCCTTCTAGGTGACTTCAGTTAACAGCCAGTCCACAGGAATCTCTGAAGCTCTGCCTTTACAATATATGAACAATCTAACTACTTCCATAGCTGCCATCTGGGACCAGGGCACCACCACTCACAGGACCGCCCTTCACTCTGCTCTCCCCACAGCAGCCAGAAGGAGCCTAACACGTGTGGGCCGTCCCTGCTCAGGAACTTCCATGACTTCCATTCTACCCAAACCTCAGCTCCAGTGAGGCTCCCTTTACTCTTAGCATCCCTGGATCCATATGGGATCCCTGGATGAACCCTGAACACACTGAGCCCCTACCCACCCCAGGGTCATGACTCCGTGGGTTTCCTTCTCTGTTACATTTTCACTCCAATGACACACAGATCTGTCCCTAATCTGTTATGCATTGGGCATTAGACCCAGGATTATCTCCTCAATGAGACCTACCTAACACCATCAATAAATTACCACTGGCTCCTACCTCTCCTGAAGAAACTCCAGTCTCTCTTACTCTGCTCTTTTTTTATGGAACTGATCACAATCTAACATTTTACATATATTTATTCAGAAAGTTAACCCATTAGTTGTTAATTTATTGTCTATCCCTCTTCATGTGAATTCAAATTCCCTAAGGTCACAGCTGTCTGTGCTTTGTTCACTCCTGTATCTCAAAAGCCTAGAACAGTGCTAGACATAAAGCAGGTGTCCAATCACTGTGGCAGGAACTCGTGCATTACCCAACCCAGACACCTCTAGGTTTCAATAGTGAACAGTCCTGCATGCTAGCTGTACTCCACATGCAGGACACATCAACGCCTGAAACATGTGATTCTCAGATCACACACTCAGAAAATCTCATTCTTGGACCACAATGCATTTTCTGACATATTAGTTTAATTACCCTCAAGATACTATTTGCGTGCCTTCAGCAGGGACCCATGTAAGCTGATCCTTTTCCTTGCTCATTTTTTTTTTTTTTTTGAGACCGGTCTCACAGTATAATGCAGACTGGTCTTGAACTTGCTTATACAGTATGCAGGTTGGCCTCAAACTCATGGTGTTCCTCATGCCTCAGCCTCCCGAATACTGAGATTATAAACATGTGCCACCACACCTAGCTTTTCACTGCTCCTTGATTTTCAGTTCCTTCCTGTCTTTTTTGCTCTCCCTCAATCTAGCTTTCAATCTATGATCATTAACTACCCTCACTAAATTCTCAGAGTGGCCTTTTGTCCTTTCATCTTGTACCCAGTAAATTCTCCAACCTAAATGAATTAAATCTTCCACTTAAGAGTTTCAGAGTTCTGTTAAGGCAAAATCCTCACATAAACAGGACATGGAGCTGGGTGTGGTAGCACATACCTATAATTCCAGTATTCAGGTTGCTGTGAGTTCAAGGCTACCCTGGCCTACATAACCAAGTTCAAGATCAGCCTGAACTACATACCAAGACCTTGTCTCAAAAAATAAATAAATAAATAAATAAATAAAAGGACATGAGGGAGGGGATCACTGTACATTTAAAAGTAACAACCTCAAGCAGACTCTAATTTCTAGAAAATCTTCAACAAGCTGAACATCAATTATCTGGGCTAGAGGTGTCTCAGATTTTTGAGATTTTTGTATATTTATGGACATTTCACCAGCTGAGTCTAATCCAAACATTTTAAACCAAACAGCACCATACTCCACCTGGTTACTTGGGCCAGAAACAGCGGCATCTTTCTCAGCTCTCACTTGCACAGACTGTTCAATAAATTCTATAGATTCGATCTTCTCAATAGTTTCTGTTGTTTGGTTTGGTTCTGCAGCACTGGGGACTGAACCTGGGGTATTTACACTGAGCTACGTTCCATACCATTTGTTTTGAGACAGAGTCTCACTAAGTCACTAACCTGTCTATGCTGTGCTCCCACTTGGGGTTCTCCCTCACCTTCGCCTCCCAGGGGCTAGGACTACAGGTGTGTATCACAGGCTGTGCTCTCGAAAATGTTCTTTCTTTTGTTCCACAATTTTGTCTACATCTTTCCCACAGGCTGCTTTTATCTCCCAGCTAGATTCCTATGGCAACTTCTCAATAACTGATCTCTTCTCATTCACTCTGGCTCTGCCTTAACATAGTAGTCACTAAATGCTGACCCTAAACTCTTATTTAATATATTACAACAGTAGATGTCATTTTTAGTACTAATTTAGACATCAGAACACCTAAATCTAAAACATACAAAAGCAGCCAAAATACAGTAAGGCTACAGGAAATACTACCCAGTTTTACCTGTTCTAACTTTTTTTGTTTTTCCAGTACCGGGCATGGAACCCAGAAGTGCTCTACCCCTAAGCTATAAATTCATTTTATTTTATTTTTATTTTAAGACATAGTTTCTCTAAATTACCCAGTCTGGTCTTGACCTTACAATCTTCCTGCTTCAGCCTTACGATTAGCTAGGATTACTGGTGTGCACCTCTGCACCTGGGAGTCTTTTTCCACACCAGACAGGTAACCCACCACATAGTAACAAGATTTGAGGGAGGCCATTTCATGCACATGGTATGACATCGAAATTATGAAACAAAGGGTCAAATTTTAACTTTTTTGAAGTTATGTTTTCTTGTCTTACTTTAAAAAATAAAACATTATTTCCAAAAGATACAGTTGTCTCGTTAAGATATCATACCTGAATAACAGCACTGAACCAACATGTATTGCCAACATTTTTCAACCCAACTGGCCAGCCGTCAACTCTCCTCCAATCATTTGGGTTGGGGTTTTCTCCCCAGACTTCACAACGCTTTCTCTTTGAGCGTTTGGTTTCTGCAGAGGTTGCCTCATGCATCCTACACGGTATTTATGCCAACATAAAACAACAACAACAGCAACAACAAATGTTAAAAGACAACAGAGTATACAGAGAATATTAGGAATCTTTCATAGGAAATTCAAAATGCCCCAAAATGGTTTACTAGGTAATCGCTGGACATATAGCTATAAGATTATTTCTAAGATTATCATGTAAATAAAAAGCAGAGTTTAAACAGAAACTTTAACCCTTTCATAACAGAGATTAAATGAGCCATAATGGAATTGAGTTGAGATTTAACACTAGTTATGGCTCTAATACTGTATTCAAATGTTTCTAGACAACTACAATGTCCTATCCAAGCACTTGCTAAGGGAAAGGGCAAGAGAGGCAGCATTGTGCCAGAGCACAGAGCCTCCAAATATCCATCAAACACCACCCCACCCCATGTTCCTTAAAAGAAACAACTCAGCTGTGAAAGGGATTGAACATGACAGAAACTGACAGACCACCAATGAAAATGGATGTTTCTGAGTGGCATCAAATAATCACCAAATCAACAACAATTCAAATAATATATCCTCCGGCCACTCCTGAGACAGGGTAGTTGAGTAATAACTTCCATTTAAAAATACCCAACAGCACACCCTTAAAGTTGATAAGGAATGAATAATGTTTGTCAGACACATGGAACTAGTTTCTTGTTTTCTGCTAGCAATTGTGAACTACAAACTGCAGACTTCTACTCATAGATATCCTCCTATTTGGCTTTTCCAAAAAGAAGCCAAAAAGTAAAGCAAGCTAATGTACACTGCCTTACCTAAGAGAAATCTCATTCAGGGACCATTAAAGGTGCTTAGCAGAATTATTCCTGTGTGGCATTCACAGAGCTACTGCCTTTGACCTACGCATAAATGTAATTAGCGAAGATTATAAATTAAAGCAATAACCTGTTAAGATCTCTTCCATCAGCTTGAATTTTGGGGGACTCCAATAGACTCAAAGCAATGGCAGCCTGAAGATCATCCTTGTTATCATGGGTAAGATCTATCACTTCTGTAACATAAATAACAATTTAATTAGTCTTCAAACTGGAAATTGCCCTTCTGATCTGCAGTACAG